>JAQJVL010000100.1:1360125-1441974 GCA_035578905.1 Stictocephala bisonia | reverse complement strand
ACTTCAGGCTATGATTCGTTTGGTAAAAATAAGTAAAAATGTTCCTATACATATTGGTCCGAATATGCTTCGTTTTCAATATGGCGTCCATTTTCTTATTTTCACTAAATTATTAGTAATTTCATAACCCCTAACAATACGTTGCTCAAATTTAGAGAGAAGGTACCTGTTCTGGTTTATTTAAGGTTGTGATAATATTATTTTATTATATTCAATATTTTCAAAATGGTGGCACTTAAAATCTTTTAATTGTAAATTGCACAAAAACGCGCAATCTTAGAAATAATGCACAAGATATAAAAAAGATATCACATGTAATAACAAAACTAACAAGTTCCAATTGAATAAGATCAGTTCATAAATAAAGGAGTAACTCCAATTTAGGCAATGCGATATATGCTCTGTTTCATTTTATTAGACGTTGAATTGCTGGTGTTGAATGCATTTCATATCAGCTGATATTTTATCATTTTCAAAACAGATTACTCATTGTTGACAAATTATATTTCGATATATAAATAGTTTTTGTGAGTTCTAGTACAATATATGTTGTTCCATTACTCGTTTATTAAGTGCAAAGGAACTAATTAAACTATTTGAAAACATATCATAATCTAATTTGTCAACAATGATTAATCTGTAGTGAAAATGCTAAAATATCAACAGTTTAATATTTACCTCATCAGCTGATATGAAATTCATTCAACACCAGCAATTCAACGTCTATTAAAATAAAACAAAGCATACATCGCATTGCCTAAATTGGTGTTACTCCTTTATTTATGAACGGATTTTATTCAATTGGAATTTGTTAGTTTTGTTATTACATTTGGTAACTTTTGTATACCCTTTACATTTTTTTAAGATCGCGCGTTTTTGCGCAATTTACAATTAAAAGGTTTTAAGTGCCACCATTTTGAAAATATTGAATATAATAAAATAAAATTATCACAACATTCAATAAAGTAGAACAGGTACCTTCGTTCCAAATTTGAGCATGGTATTGTAAGGGGTTATGAAATTATTAATAATTTAGTGAAAATACAAAAATGGCCGCCATAATGAAAACGAAGCATATTCGGACCTATATGTATAGGAACATTTTTACTTATTTTTACTCAACAAATCATAACCTGAAGTGTCGGAACTTAGTTTGGGAACACCCAGTATATATATGTACACATTTCTATGTATTCTACATTTTATGATAATATTATTAATAATAATAAAAATAAATAATCCTAGGGTATACATATACAAACTGTTCTGCGACGGCAAAACTCTTTAGTTGATCAAACTAAGTTTAATCTGAAAACCATGCATCATGTTACAAATTAAAATTTCTCAAAATAACGTCACATTTATAAGACGTGTTATGATACTAACATTGTTTAAAATAAGTGACAATTTTATGCAAGACCGGATACAATATGCAGTTGATGCCTGGCTTTATACCTTTTTCCGGGTATCCTGAGTTATTTTATTATTGGTTGTTGGTGCTGGAAGTTAATATATTTTTGCTATATCTGTCATAAGGTTGACTTTGAATGATACAAAAATTGTATTTTACGATCATTAATGATCAATGGACATATTAAGAAATAAAATCTAAATAATAAATAAAAAGGTAAAGTTAAATCTTTTTTAATTTACCCGACTAAGTTACGGGTCCTGAGGACCAACGGCTGAAGGGTTACTTCCAAACCAACACCAGTGACCGGGCAGGCTACGTGTAAGGACGGAATCCCTCACTGGTCACCCATCAAAGGAACGGCCACTTGGATTACGTCGGAATCCTCCGTTTAATCCTACTGACAAAGTAGGCTATATTGTCATATTAAATAAATAAAACTATATATCTTTGCTTTTTCACTATACTAATGGAGAAATGTTTTAATATATACGTAATTATATGTTTGCAATAATTATTGAACCCAATCCAACTTACATAATATCCATAGCATTAAGTACTAATTTATTATCTTAACTTAAACTGTCTTCCTTTTATTTTTATCCTCTGATAATTATTTTAAAAAGTACTTTACATTATTTAAATATACATTATGATATTAATATGATATTTTTTGGCTATTCATTGGAATCCACATAAATTATTTCAGTAGTAAAAACCTTGTTTACACGTGAGTATATTCATTTTCTATTCATTAAAAGACATTTGCGGACCCATTGGGGAGAGAAACAACTACTTACACGGGGTGGGGTCGACTCTAGGGTAATTAAACCACAAACATAACGCATCACGCGTATTATTGCTTCTGGAAATATTGTGTGACGTTGAAACAACGAGCTAACCCTAAATAATATGCCATAAACAACATTGAAGATTTGAGTTGGTTTTAAGATTTAATTTAATTATTGATCTATGCTGTAATTTTGAATTATTTTATACTATAAATTACTAATATTTCAGTCGATCACACTAATCTTATTTGTATAATCATATAAATACTTTTGATGTTTAAATAGATTATACATTATAATAATTTTATTTTTGTACGATAACATTCATTTTTATGCAATTATTATTATAAATCAGCATATTAATTTAAATACAAAATGTAATCTGTTAAACATGTAAAATCTTAGTAATGTATTGTTTTGCTGTTTGAAAAACGTAGGTCTTAAAATATAATTTATTTTTTCAATCATTGGGATTTTGTTCATTATTATATATTCTGTCTAATAAAGTACACTAACCGTACATAAACAACATATTATTGTTATTTTATGAAAAGAGATTTTTATATATGTTATAAACAGAATTTTGTTACTTTGAAATACAGGACAGGCTCGAGATGCACTTATTTATCTATTTTGCAACATATTCTGATTTGCCAAAATGAAACCACCAATATAAAACAAATCGATTCTGATCGATTTAATGGTACGATACATGTTGATAAATATGTACTACTTAAACAGCAACAATATTGTGAAGATGTAATGTAGACATGGTAATTGAAACAGAACATTTACGACGTAGTTTTATATTGCTTACATGCGGTTTCTGCTTGATGCATTGTTTTTAGGTTCGTGATATTTTGTCACATGCTCTCTTTAATAACCAAAATATTTTGTTAAATTAAACACTGGCTGTAGCTAAAATGTACATAATGTGATCTGCGTGTTATATTTAGCGCATATAGGGGCTGCAGCAGTGAGGGTAAAGCGTTCCACCACTCAGCTGCCGTACACCATAAGCCTGACTAACTTCAAGTGTTCAACTTCCATCCAGCTGAAAAAAAAAAAAAACTGTAATTGCTATTTAGTTTTTAATAATTAATATTCATTGTGTTATTGTTATTATTATTTGTTATTTTAGTAATAAATAATGATTTAATTTAATCGTTGTAAGTTTGATTCGTAAGTGTTAATCAAATTAACCAATGGTCACTCCTGTTAATGACGTAATGGGTAGATCTTGCTACTGCACTACCAGCACATGGCCTACCGTCTTCCTAGTTGTCATGACAATTCCTACATCGAATTACACAGTTGGAGAAGACCGGTTCTCTATCTCATTTCCACCACTCAGTACATATCTCTTGCACCGGTGCTTTCAGTAACAATCTCTCCAAGTGGGATATCTTTAACGATAACATAAATTATTTTGTCATTTTATCAATACCACTGTACGTGTATATGTGGGCGGGTGGGTCAATACCACTATACGTGTATGGGTGGGCGAGTGGGTCAATACCACTGTACTTGTATGGGTGGGCGGGTGGGTCTTATTTTTTAAAGCGTTGTTATACTAAATATAATTTAATTGTTTGTACCAGGTGAAAAGATCGTAATGCTGATTTATCTTGCTAAACTATAATTAAGTGTTTGCATCATTAAGTGTTTGATCATACGACCACGACTACCATGACCAGTTAGGTGTAGTATGGGCCTGAATGACATAGATACTCACCCACATACATAGTTTAAGTCTTTAGTGCTTCCACTGCCACTACAGGAATGAACATAATACTACAATAATTTAGTAACCCTAATCATTTAAACTATCTCAGCTTACATAACACGGCGAAAGTATTTACGCTGATCCATACACTATTATTACCTAGTTTTAGAACTAAACCTGAAAACAGTGCAGTCCACTGAAAAATTTTAGAGTTGCAGCTTCGGAAAAGTCTCTGTCTTACTTGACAAAACCAATATAAAAACACTGCTACGTATTCAGGAACGGAAAAATAAATATATGGACTGCATTTTTCAAACTTTAACATATATTTTACTAAAGAATGGGTTTAGAAAATTTTACTTTTAAACTAATCAAAAATAACTGGTAAATAAAAATAATAATAGAGTATACATTTGTTTGATCTGGTATAGTTGTAATCACAAACAAATATTCAATACAACGTCCTTAAAGATATTGTATACAGTAAATGGGTTAATTTAATGAAAATAACCGATGGATAAGTTATTTTTACTAACGGCAACTACCTTTTTAACCAAGCTGTCAACAGTCTATTACTGCTGTTGAGTAAAACGACATGTGTCGCTAATTGTAGGCTATATAAGAACTGTTGGTCAGCAAGCACAACCAGCAGACTTGTGGGATCGCTCACTAAAAGCTTTTACTGGTTCCTGATCTTAAAACAACCCCAAGCGGGCTACCGTAGCAGTAAACTGCTTTGGCCTGCTTGTTTACTCTGATCCCCCAACATAGACTAGACAGTTGATTCAAGGTGACTATACAGCCTTAGGGATGGCAACGATATATCGATACATATGTTTCGATAAATCAGTATCAATATTTTCTTTCGATAATATCGGCTAAATCGATATTTTGGTCCGATATATAATAACACTAAATACTGACGTTATTCTCTCTCCTCAAAATCATCACCATTCGAAGAAAAAACACGTTTAAATTGCCCCTTGTGCGTTCAAAACGTGCATTGAAATAATAAACCAACTTTAGTTTGTTTTTTACGTGAGATTAACGCTCTAAACTGTAGTATATTGTGGACCGTTACATTATTCTTTTATCGTTAACATAAAAATTAAAGGTATAATTATTCTTTTTAAGATTTTTCAACCCCACAGACCACAACTTTTTTCATGAAGATAAATGTATTTAATGTTGATATGCAAGAGGATATTCTTAATAGTGACAGCAAAACACGAGTGTATTTTTGGTCATTAGTTAAGAATTATAAGATAATACAATTCATAGATCGTAAATCCAATATAAAATTTATTACAACACAAACGTTTTCGAAAGCAAAGCTTCCATCTTCAGGTTATGTGTAAATAAAAATCACAGGTTATGTGTAAATAACATTAGTTAAGAATTAGTTCATAATTTTATACAGATAATTTGTTTACAATCCGTTATATCGGTTAACCGATATATCGATATTTCAATACTATCGTTAGATTGATATTTGGTTAACGATATATTGGTAATTCGATGTATAGGTTTGTTGAAAATATTTGCCATCCCAAAATACAGCTCGTGTATTTAGTATTTGTACTCATTAGTACTCAGGTCTTTCTAGTAGTTTTTACTTTACGAATCTCCTCCCTTATTGCTTAATAAATGTTTACGACTAATATTTCAACAATCTTTCCCCTATTTGCAGTTGTCTAATAAGTCTTCATTGTTTAATATTGTTTACCCTGAATAACACAGGAAGTCCTTAAAATAAGTTTTTTCGTCCATAAATATAACATTAAAAAAGGGAGATTTTAATTAACTTTAATGTCAAAAGCAATAGCTTTCGAAATGTAACTAATAATATGTATGACATTTTAAGAGCTGTTGATACGTAAATAATTTTGTTTAGGATATTAGGGATCTATAGCACAATTTTGGATCAATTTTAATGTTAGAGATATTTAAGAGACATTTATGAGGACCTTACTTATTAATCTGTTTATAAATTATAGTTACAATTTTGCTTCCTTATTTGCTTCAATGAGTAATGTTTGTTGAACAGCTCTTAAGTTTTATGATATGAGATGATATCTGAATGTTGGGTTAAGGGTAGAAAAATAAACGAATTTCAAATCTATAACTTAGCTGTTTTAAGAAATCACCTAGTCAAAGTACAAACTTCTTGAAAACTGAATTCTTTAAAATATGGTGATATGTCTGGTAGCATTCCTCAAATATTCTTCAACTAATTTTGTTGAAGCAAGCACTAAACTTACAATAGAGTTTCCAAAATAAAAACATATGTGTTAATTTTCTCATAAAATTAGTTAGGTTCCATCTGTTTCTGTTGGAAATATCAAATTTCCACAATTTATAAACGGGTTAAGATATATATACATATTTTTTTTAGAAAATTATACAAAAACGTTTTATAATGTTTACGTTTAACAACCGCACTTTGAGAGGTTCTCAAGTTATATACTTTTAGGGAAACGAACATGTTTGCGGATGGACGAAAAACTTAAGGTTTTAGGCCTTGCTTTCATATGAACTATTTAGCAGTTGCTAATTTATATGTATAAAATAACATCCTAAATTGTGAAGAAACATTTTCTGAACATCGTATGTAGAAGAAAAGTGTCGACTAGGATTTTTGTATATAGACAAGCGTTTTTGAAAAACCTCTTACTGACCACTTTCCAAAGACCATTGATTAATGCAGGAAACTCATTCGATAGAGTAAGGGAGAGAACTAGTACAGTGCAAGCAGAACATTACTAATGATTAGTTCCAGTTCAGGGCAGAATTTAAACTTGGAAACCCTAAATCAGTTTTAAAGCCTATTACATTTGATCGTTTGACCACGGACTCACCCAATCATAAGTGAACAGTATTTTATGCCTTCAGTGAAAAATAATGGCAGTGGAAGAAGTGGAATAAATATTTCTAGTAAATTTAATTATTTAGATAAATAATTGAAATTTGAAAATATCCCTAACTTAACAAATACAATGAAATGTTAGTTTGAGTATTGTGTGTTCTGAAAAAAAGTTTGATTTTGAACAAACACCCCGAAAAAGCCATGAAAAATTACTTTTAATTTGTGATATAATTTTATTAATACATTTAGACAATATAATTTTATAATATGTAGTTAAAGAAAAGTAGGATATTTTCAATTAATTCACTACCACTACGTTTTTTTGTTTCCGTTAACTCACTACAGTTTGATAAATATTGTATAGCTATAAAAACTGTCCCCCCAATCAATTTTAATTACTGTGTTCTATCCTTATCGTCTAGGAAACTGATTTCACTAGCTTTATCTTATAACTTTCCATTAACTTACACACGGAGAGTGCATTTGGTGGTCAATCATTGGATTTACCAGTTTGTGATCAACTTTAGTAGCCTAACTGTAATTGCGAAAAAAAGTAGTGGAAGTGAAGAAACGGAAAAAGTAGTGGTAGTGAATTAACGGGAAAGGTCCGAAAAATGGCAAAAAAAAGTATTTAGGTATAGCATATCAATTAGGTAGTAAGTATTATGGCATATCACAGTATTTATTGATTTATTTTTTGTTTTAATGAAATTCCAAGCCGATAAACTGAAAACGTCTCCTAGAAAATATATTGTAAACAATTTGTCATTTTCAATTATATTTTCCTTATCGGTTATGTCATAATTAATTATCAAACAGATCCCCAATATTACTCATAGCAACCAAAATTAATTAAAATTTGTTATCTGATTGCATATAAAGTATTTTGGAAATTCTCAATCCTCTCTATCAAAGTACAATAATCAAAGAATGTATCTATTACATATTCTTCCCAGCAGAGTCCTGTCCACTTCATTAGGAAATGGAAGGTGCAAAAGTGTCTGGAGCTTTTAATTTATATAATAGAGAGGCGTATAAAATAGCTGGAGTATCTTAATTAATATCAAGTGACGCCTATCGGCGTTAAAATTGTCAGCTGATTTAATAGACAATGGTTCAAAGCGGTTACCACCCAGGGGAGAATCGAATGCAACAGAGTACTCGATTATTGATTTTAAATCGATTATTCGATGAATTTTTTTTAAGATTCTGGGATATTTGCTAATAAAAATTGAGTTCTTAGTAATATTCTAGTAATTATTACTTGGACTATTCTACACTGTCCTCATATAACATTCTTGATTCTTCTCAAATTTGAAATCTTCGATTTTTTCTGTTTAAATTACACAAAAAAGATTTCTAGTTTAATAATTAATTAAATTATTTTGTGTAGTATTATATTTTTACCGATATAATCATATTTTTAGTTACGTATAAATATTTTCTTTTATAGTATTTATTAATGTAGAGTGATCAAACTTATCTAAATATTGATTATTGTAAACTTATTTTAGTTTGAAAAAAAACCAATGTTGATTTTCAAACTGTTCATATTTAAAGTTTGTTGTGTATTCTTTGAATATGTTTAAAATTTTTCTTTTTGTATACATTACAACAATTATTTCACATACAGTTGTGTATCTCTGCTTAATCTACATACTCGAAAGTTCTACTTCAGCTATTTTGAGTACGGATATTCAGATAGAATATTTAAAAACGTATGGCTCATTCGGGAAAATAAATTTGTATTTGTTTTTAAATATCTCTGTAACAATAATCGTACATAATTATACATTATAATAATATACTAGTTATTGTAATCTTAATGATAAGTATGATTATTCGTTACTAATAAAAATTTACTAGTTTTTTGAATGTAGGTTAATAAAATAAGTGATCTCTAGGATACCAACAATGTGAGTACGAATAATGACTTCAGTGGAGATATCATAAATAACTTTGTTAAAGTTAAAAGTTATAAAATATCTTATTTTACCAGGTTAGGTTAAGTTAGGGCTAAGAAGCCCTCCCTAAAATTTAACCTAGGGCTTAACGTGACCACGGGAGCAGTGGGGTAAAAACTGTAATGGTCACATCGGGAATCGAACTCGGACCAGCTGCGTGACAAGCCACCACCTTAGCCCCTTTGCTACGACCTATTTGCACTGTGTTGTAGAAAAAAAATCTATTTGACCTATTTTTGTTTCCTTTGCTTAGACATGTGTAAAAGAATCAAAGAAATACCTTGGTTATAAATGAACCAGAAGGAATTAAGCAAGTGTTGTTCCAAGGAAATACACTCCTGGTATATCTTGATGAGTAATTGTTTGTACGGCATTCATACAATATTCAAGGTCAAGAGCGTGTGTTGAAACACACGTTTACATAGTCATCTAACTTTAAGTACACTTGCAAGGACATTAGAACTCATTTGCATGATTTTAAGTGACAATATCCCGAGGTTACACGTAACGTAACATGTAGACAATATTTTTTTACATCTCTAATATTGGGGCTCTTATATCTGTCTTTTAAATTCCTATAACATTAAGATAATAGGAGAATGCTGATGGATTCATCGTAATTATATTTTACGCTTTTATGGCACGATTCTCACCTATGTTCTAGTCCTGGCTAACTCAGGGAACTGAACTGAGCCCATGACTGTTGACCATGTAAACACTTCCACTCACAGCCAACGTACGTAATTCTATCACTGCGTATGGCGAGTAGATGGTTTTTATGAGTGTGTACAGAATAGTAATGTTCATTTGAATATTAGTTATACAAGTTGTGTTGATAGCTGGGTCATCAAAAACATTATTGTAAAAATAAAGATAAATCTATTGTTAAAATAATTGAACATTAATTACTATCGTGTATAGTGTTCCATAGTAGCAAGTCATGTTCACAGGCTTGATTATTAAGCCAGGAGAAGTTCAGTTATATGTGACTAGTCAAAGTACTAAGTGGGTGGTGATACATATTTGTAAATGCCACTCGTCATTTTCTTGAGTGGCTTCAAAGGGAGGGGAGGTGTTCCTTGTACAAGTTTTTGTACTACTGGGGATTCCAAATGAGATGGTACCTAAAAGTCAGCACTAGTGACGTAGCGCTGCAACCCAACCTACTTGGGGACAAAGTGATGAGAAGATTGTAGGTGACATGTACTATGCTCAGTTCTCTTATGGCGCCCTCTCAATGGTTGCTATCGACGTGGACGCTACTAGAGAAGTCTGTGATGTCCATGTTGGTTTATAAATCAGTGTAGGAGAGAGAACTGAGAATGAGGCTTGTCAATTACCTGGAAATCAGAACATTGCTACTTGGACGCTAGGTTGACCTGTCTAATAATAAATGGTCCTTTATGTGCATAAGTTCAACTCAGCTAGTAACCAGACTATACAGGTTATCCACACTCATGTAATTATTCATATTCACCTTAAATTACGCTCTACGTTGTCGACGTCTCATATCTGATAATTTCCGTCACTCCATGAGTCATGTGTGTAGGGTTGGGTTCAGTATGCCTGCGGTGAGTGTACTATAACAATGCCATCAACAACCATCGATACCGCCAAGCCACCGCTGGGAAGTCGACAGCCCCATAGTAGACATACATTCTTACCATCAACTGTTGGTTTCTTTTAACTGTACGGTTCATGTTTGATATTTTTGGTTATATAGTGAATACTTTTCTATTATTAAAGGTCCGTGCTAGTGAAAAATCACTTTTTACTATGAGCTATTTTTAATTTGAAGTCGTTAATTTGAAGCCGTTCAAATAATATTAAACTGAACAACAACTTTAAAATTATTAAATAAAAAATCACCTAATGGACCACTAGATTGGCTAGTCACCAATTAAATTGATACGATCATTATTAAGATCAACTATTCGAAGTGTAAACCCATGTTTTTGTATCTTTTATGAACACAATTTCTCCCCTTTTCTTAGTTTAATATATATATATTACTCATGATGATGACGCAATCAACTATAACTGAAAACATTAAATCCTTATTTAATTATTTTCCCCTTACCTATTTCACTTAATCACACACGTAAATATTTCATAATGTGTCACTTGAACACTTGATAGTCAATAAATAGTAACAACTCCAAAAGCTAAAATTAAATTATTATTATATAATAAGATTAATTAACATTTATCTTAACAATTATCATATTCATATTTTATTTTGAAATGTAGTAAATTTAAATTCGCCAATAAAAGAGTAGTAGTTTGAAAAAAATTATTTAAATGCCATGAATTCTATCTGCCACAAATTATAAACAGGAGTCATTACATTAAGTTCGTTTAGATACACTTCTAAGAAGCTGAGAAGGACTTGATAATAACCCTGATATAAATAATAATAAATAATGTTTTTGCTTAAGGTAGTAGTACATGATGTCTCCGAGGTGTTCGTAAATAACAGTTAACGATCCGGCTGCAATGCGTAACTACGAACTTCTTGCCTATGTTTTTATTATCTTGATCAGTTACACGAATAAAAGGACACTCTACCTTAGTAGATTTTCCCTTTTATATGTCTGGCTGAGCTGTTTCTCATTCTGAACTACGGTCGTGTGTACTTAATACAGCTGTAACCTTATACAGAATGGAGGTAGTGGAATTTATTGAGTGGATAACATATTTGAGCAACAAGATGGGTAATGAAGACACATTAATTAAGTATTAAGTATTAAATATTATTAAGACGTCAATTTTCAAGATATTGGTGAATATATGAAGTGGCTGAGGGTGATGGTTGTAGATGAACGTGTGTAGTCATTGTTACTAACTAAGATTGACAAAGAAAGATCTATTTATTAATAACCCGATAGCCAGGGCAACTAAGGGACCTACAGTTTTACGTGGAATCCGAACCACGTAGTGTTGGTCTGATTTTAAGCTAGCTGATACTCAGTTCTCTTCCCTATAAAATGTCTTAACTCTGACTGAATTTATTTTCCTAAAGTAAAACACTCTCCTGTACAATAAACGTTTCGGAAAAATACTTTGCCACTTTATCAAGTAGTGTGGTAGAGCTACTAAAAGAAAAATAATTAATAAACTTTCAGTCCAGTCTTAATCTAACATTGATAAAGAGCTTTTTTGCTATGCTGCCTGCATATCTTATCTTACGCTAGACGTTATAGTAATACCAAAAATTATAACTAAGAACCAAAAAATACAAACTAAGAAAAGAAAAGAAAAATATCAAAATAATTTAATTCTCCTTTATAAACTGTCTTAGTGAATATAAATTATTTCCTATTATAGCCTACAATATAAAAATAATTTTGAATGGAAGTACATTAATTTAATTGTTAATTTAATATAATTTCACAAAAAAAACAGACATACTGAAAAACTTAGAACTTAGGCTTAAGCGGCCGGTGTCATAACTAGAATCTACAGGTTCCGGTGACAACCGCGTCAAGATACTATCTACAATATTTACAAGATGACCAGACGTTTCGCCCATACTGTGATGTGGCATCCTCAGTGGTTTCTCTGAGACTGAACCACTGAGGATACCACATCACAGTATGGGCGAAACGTCTGGTCACCTTGTAAATATTGTAGATAGTACCTTGACGAGGTTGTCACCGGAAACTGTAGATTCTAGTTATACTGAAAAACTTATCAATATATACATTCATATATATATATATATATATATATGAATATCATATTCATATATATATATAAACATTCATATATAACCTAACCTAACCTAAATTCCTTTAATAATCTACAAACAAGTCACAACACTAAATCAAGCACACCTTTATAACATTAAACATTTTGCGTTAACTCAGTATGACATTTAGAAAATCGATATTACAAAACAAGAGTAGCCATTGTTTCGATTTAAAGGAGAATTAATTTAAAGAGCCCACGTCGATGGCAAACATTAAACTGACACCTTGTCTGTTTTATGAGGACCAAACATAGAACCTATCACCTATAATATCCATACCATTTTCTCCCCAAGTAGCTGGATTACATCACTACGCCTCTGGTGCCGATGTAACACTGGTAGCTTTTCCTAGAATTAGAAGTAAAATTGCAAGTTTTTACGGAAGAATTAATAGTAATTAGGAAAAGCTGACCTAACCTAACCTAACCACCCTACACTCATTGTTTTTACGATCTAACAATAACCTTGTTCTGAATTTGTCTGTCGGCCATTATTTGCTCTTTATGTGTAAAAAAAATCATTTAAGATTCTGATCACGATGATTTATTTTTCAGAAGCCAAGATAAATAAACTGAAAGTCCCCAACGATGATAATTAGTATGAGTTTTAATTTGATACGTAGACTATACCTCGCGTAAACTTCCATGAACTTTAGTTTTGTAAGGAGCTAAATGTAAGAAGACCGGAACTAATAATTAGCTATTTATATCCACAAATAAATAATCCTTTCATCTTAGACTATCACAGATTTGTTTACAAAGAAAACAACTGCAAAATAATTGGTTAAATAGTTAAATTACATTTGTGAAACCCACATCGACGTTTAATGTTTTTAAAATTGTATTCTAAAAATAGTACTGCAACCTAATTTTCCACTTGTTATTTTACATACGATTTTCTATTAGTAAAATAAACAATTTTCCATAGTTTTTCATTCAAAATTTCTTATTTTTCCTTTTTTTTAAACTTGTTTTTGTGAGAAATAAACGTATACTTGAACTTGTAAAATGGAAGCAAATATTTACGAGTAGGTTTTTTGTTTATATAAATATTTATAATTTAGGTATGATTTAAATGTAAGTTGATATTATATTAGTTTTAAAAATTATGTATATTCCATTCCCTACTCTAAAACTCTAGATTAAATGACATCACATACATTTGACAATGTTATAAGTAACAATGTTAGGTTGATATATGGGGTGGAAAAGCTTTCACATCAACGTTACTTTTTTTTTTACAATTGTGTTCCATAAATTATAATTTTTTGATCAGAATAATTTACTTGAAATCATTAAATAGCTGAGTATTTGTTCAAATTAGTAACTTTGGAATTCAAACGATCGCTAATCTGGAAATTTTAAACCTTTCGAAGTCCTAATTAATGAAAGGCAATTAATTTCATGTGAATCCAAACTTGACCTAGGATTACGATGAAGATTTTTGTTCAACTCCTGGGGGATCATCCCCCCAAAAAAGATAAAATATCCCCAATCACTTAAAAAAGTATGTTCTTTGTAACCATGATCATGTAGAAGATTTCACTTTTTACAAGTGGAGTCAAACGAAGGTTGTGAAACCGTTTCCATATTTTTCCAGCCTGTATATAAGGGCTAAGAGGTGTGCAATGTCACGAAACGAGAATACATGAAACTTACAGTATGTAGCAATAAAATATGACAATTTAGTTTGAAATATTAAATTTTAGGAACCGTCTTAACCCCGTGTGTATTTACTAATTTTAAAGCAACCATCCACGTCTCTATCCAAGCTGAAATAATCATTTTGTATTTATTTCGTTATACAGTATTCAATAAGTGTTTTGTAGTATAAATTGTGTTGCTAGTAAAACGAATCACTAGCAGAACAAATTACATTGTAAATTATATATATCAGAATATAATTTATTCTATGTGTATATATAAGACTAATCTGATTAATGATTACATACAGTGTTGTGGCATGATATCGAATAATAAAAATTCTCTCCTAAACCATTAAATGTTGATATTTTCCCACACAATCAACGCTGTTTTCGTGTAAACAATTGCACTGGAAAACATTTTGTTCGTTTTTAGGCTCAAATCCATGGAACAGTGAAATCACTTTTGATGCTGCGTGAAATGGATTTACTCAAACCATTGAATATTATTTGTAATCCTTTAGAAAAATATTTTCCGAACTGTCTTTTTAAAGCATTTTAAAGTGATTTCTCTTCAAGTTACTTTTGTTATAATTGTGGGGTCTTACTTTCCAACCAATTTACTTTATATTTTTATTTTTTATAGGAGTAAGGACAATGTTTCATTAAGAGCTGTTAAGGTAAGTAACATAACATGTTATCATACAACATCGATATGTACCTTCATTTCTATGACTTTAAAATTATGCTATTATAATAGAATATGTTCATAATTTCTACATTAAATATTGACAGTATGTATACCAACCCATGTTCATGCTAAGAATTAATATTACATGAAAGCTAAACATATAATTTGGTAAAATAAAATAAATGTGTGGCGTTTAGTATACAAAATAAATACCTAACCCTAAACACCACCCGAAATGGAGACTCCAGACTTCTCTACAGACTTCAAAACAACCTTGATGGAAACCATTCAGCAGACGCCGTGTTGGTATTAAAAGGACCAAGCATAGAAAATATCGCTTACAGTAACGCTAATAGTACCGATTTTCGTTATATTCAAATGACAAAATATACTAATCATATTTATAAAAACGTTCATTTTGCTGATAAATATTTGCTTCACTTGTTATTTTGAATTGCTCACTCCTAAATGATCTATTGAGAGATACTAAAAAGTATTTCAATAGCTAGGCGTGTTGTACATCGACCAGACACACCTGCCACACTGTTTATAGAAATAATTTACAGCTCTATAACACTAATATACGAGTTATGTACTAACGAAAAAGCAGTAATAAAAAAGTTAAATTAGACGGAGCGAGAGCTCACGCATTGTTATTAGTTGGAAGCGCGGTGCACGGAAGCGGGCCGCACTACATTCTTGTTCCCACTCTTGGGGGTGAAGACCAATTTGCCAAATGTTGGTTTTCTCTGAGGTAAAGCTGGTAGGTATAGAACGACTGTGTTATTATACTGTGTTCAAATTTTACAAGTCTATACTTTTTTAAATAATGCACCTAAAAAAAATTGTTTAATTGGTAATACATTTAAAGAGCATTTTTGAATATCATTTGATTTGTTTTTCTATAGTTTGTATAAAAAAGGATATTTCAGTTTGTTATTTGCTGTTTACTATAACTCTGAGTGAATTTGATTTGATATTAAAGTGTCATTAACTAAGAACTCCATATGGGCATACACGTTAAAAATAAAACATGGACACGCTTTCACAACAATGTTATTTTTTTCCTTAGTTCATTTTATAAATAATTTCCATAAATTATAATCGTTGATGAAAATAATGTACTTGAAACCGTTAAATAGTGCAGAAAAAATATTGCTTAAATTAGTTTTTTTTTTTTTTAATTTTAATTCAAATGAGCGCTACTCTGGAAAGGATACACTTTTCGAAGTCTAGTTGCCGAAATTAATTTCTCTTGAATAGACCTTTCATTTGAGACCAAACTTGACCTAGGCTTACACTGAATATTTTCGTTCCACTCCTCGTGGGCACAAGTCATTGAAAAGTTGTAAAAGCGTTTTCATATTTTTATCTACCGGGTATAACGGTTGTTAAATTACTGTCTAAACGTAAGTCTTTTGAGAAAACTATTTAACAAGACTCATTTCTTCAGAAAAAGTTGGTATATTTCTAAAAAAACTTTCTTTATTTTCAAAAACGCTTAAAGCACTTACCCTTGTTAAGTATAACAAACTTATCAATAGGGACCACTTTAATATACAGTAATAAAACTAAAACGTAAGTATAACTTATAATGATAAAATTAGGCTAATAGTAATTGCTGAGCCGATATTTTAACTATGGATAACATAGTTACTGATTGCCCATTGCGTCCTTTTCCACGGGGGATTAGTTAGTCTTCATTCATCGAAGAAGCAGGTGTTGAATGGTTACGAAACATGAATCAGCTCTGTTACGGGAAATTAAATTTAAACATTAAGACTTAAGTACTTTGTACTGTAGGTTATAATTTATTTAGACATTTTTCTATTTTTATTTTTTGTCGTTTGGTAACTGGATTTGAAGCCATACTATATATATATAATAACACAAACTTATGTTAGTTAGTTAAAATGATTGGAGGAGTCTTAGTTGGGGTTAGCTGGGGTCTAGCGGTAACAATTATAATTCTTTCTTTATTTCTTTATTTTTTTGCTGGCAGATAAACGACTGCAGATTGGTGTAAACCAAATGGTGGAGCGTTTTTTCATCTTCATGAAAATTTACCATCCCTGTTTTATCTCAAGCTTTAAGATGTATTTCCCTGTGTACTTCATCTTACATAACTCAATTTTGTTTCCCTGCCGTTGTTTTTTTCTTTTATTAAAAGTAAAATCTATATTACAATTTTTATGTTTTTCAACCGTCAGTTTAAATTGTTTAGATTTTATGATTTTGTTAATGTAAAGTTTATTGTAAAATGTTTTTTTTCTTCCGTCCAAAATAAATCATCATCTAAATAACGTATCACCATTATCATCGATAATTTCACCTCAGGAAAGTAGAGTGATTCAGTTATACACTTGTGTATTTTATCCTTCTCCAAACCTTGTTTTCTTTCTTGCTACGCCAATGAAGACATTGAGGACATTATATTCAAACGTCCAAACCCCATTGGCAAATCTAAGTGGACCTCCCGGAATTTGTACCCGTGACCATTTTTATATGAAGCAGACGTGCTAACCACTAGGCTAGCAAGATACCTAATATATAATATGTAATAGCTTTCCACGTAATATATAGTAGATCAGTTTGCTATTAAGAACACAGATTACCTGAACCTAACATGTTAGAGTGAGTGATGTTCCTTTAACTGCGGTTTTTTCATCACATAAGAATCCTAAAAGTACTTTTAAAAATGTATTTACTGTGTGGAATGTTTACAAAAATAACGTTATTTTTTTCAACTAAAATCTAATAAAATAAAAATATATTATATAAGGTTTCTCTTGATAACAAGTTTCGTGATTAGAAATCACTTCATCTTTAGGGCCAATGGGTTGTAACCCCAGGTAGGTTTTTACATATATATTATATTTTCCACTGTTTAATTAATGTTAATTTTAAAGGTAATCTAATCAAACAATTCGGATCTTTTTTAGAAGAGGACCTCCACTCTTGATAGGTTAGGATAAAATGTGTCTTTTTCTTCATTATAACATTTACTGAATCAGAGTTAATGTTTTGATTTATTGCCGTTCGTGAGTCTGTTCCTATAGAACATTTGACAAAAGTGGGAGTCCTCTTCTAAAAAATGCCTAACAATCCTGTATTACTCCTAGTACGAGACATTTTGTGATTACTGATTCACTTACGTAATTAATCACATAGAGTTAATGTCTTTAGACACTTGTGTAAAGCATTCCGTGATATATTAAGTTGTTTTCACGTCAAGGTATGTGCACTTAAATTAATTTAAATGAGTTCTCAAGGACAGAGTTGTTTGGTATCTTTTTCATGCATCGAATGACAGTTTATTGCATCGAATTAAGTTGCATAGTAATATACACGTCTGTTTAAAAGCAATATGGTGTAATAATAGACTCCAGGGAATTTTTAAGTCGCTTACCTAATTGAACCGTTACGCTTCACGTAGATAATGACAAGAAGCATGGGATTGTCTGTGGGTCAGCTGGCTGGACATGTATCCTGTGTTAGACCGATGGTTAGCGTCCAGGCGGGCCCTCGGGAACTAGTTGGCACCTGTCTGAGAATGTGTTTGTCCCAGCAGCTCCAACTATTGTCACTTCTGATTAGAAGGACAACACCAATGAGTCGGGTTTGTTCTTTCTGTTTTCATTGAATTAACTTTTTTCAACCTTCGTTTAACCGTATAACTTGTACGGTATTTTAAACTACTGCCAATTAAAATCGATTTGACAAATACAAGTTTGTATACAAAAATTACATAAACTTAACTGTACATCGACGTTAATGTAGTTTTTTAATATTTATTTTTTAGTTAGTCAAAATATTTTGTTTTAATGTTTTTCTTTTGTTTGTAATTCATTAACATTCAATCATGTAAAATATTTTTTCTAAACAGTTAGTCCACATTACTTAACGAAATGCAAAAGTATCAACACAAAATATATTCTAAAATCAGGAAGTACTCAGACTTAAGCCTTAAAATTCATATATATATATATTGTATCAATGACTAATCTGTAACTTATCTTTTAACTGTGAAATGTATACTCTTGTACATGGTATACAAATCAAATCACTATCCATAGTTTTTATATATGCACAATTGCAAATACTGTTAATTGTAATATGAATTTCATGTCATAGTCATACGTATCTTGTTTAAAAGTATGATCCTGATTGCTAAAGTAAATTACGGAGGGGTTTTTGTTTTTATGTACAAATCTCGTGCATTCCTTAAAAAAAAATCTGCTGATAAGTTTAAAAGAAACAATTATAGGACGTTAGCAGAAAAATATTTAATTTGAGTTTAACTAATTAAATATGTTGTCATTGAATTCCTACAATATCCGTATGCTTATACGAGTAAGTATTGTTACGGATGACGTTAGCTACCACCGGCACGGCCTAGGTATACCTAGCAGGCACTCCCATCCCTGCGCGGTTAACTGCCCGCAGGGCAATCCAGGTCTTCCAGGAAGGACTAGTACGGCGGATAATTCACCCATAGTTCACCATCGCCAGTTTCAGATTATTCTGGGATTCCACCTCTAGTCATATATAAACACAGTTCGGCCGACCTGACAGTCAGTGGAGAGTCAGCCCCATTGGATGTGACAGAGACAGTTTCGTGACAGTGACAGTGCAGTGACAGTATACCGAGCAGTGGTGGACAGTGTGACGAGTAATATAAATAAATTGTTGTAAATATTAGTGATTAGTGTCCAATTAATAATTTTAGTTTATAAATATTTCCATAGGGTGTAAATTAGTGATTTAGAACTTCAAAATAAAAGTAACAATTAGTAGCCAGAAGTGGAATTGTCTAATTATTAGGACCCTGTTGGACCGTAAATATATCTAAATATACAAATTTAGTTGTTTTCATACTTTTAGAGGGCAACTATATTAATATTATAATCTTCTGAAATCTTATTATAAATTTCTTAAAAGGTTATTCATATATAGTCCTATATGATAATAGATAAAAGAGAATGGTGAATTTATTCCCCTGAAAAACGATATTAAGTGAATATGTCTATATTGCACAAGAAATAATATATTTTTTTTTATTTCAGAGACGATTGCTCTTTCGCACTTTTATGACTTTATCTTCATCAACTTCTTATAAAGTGTAGCATTTGTTATTGGTTATACCATTAAAATATACGAGTTGTGCCTGGTTTATTTTAAATTAAGTCTCCTTAAACATTTATTGAGACACATTTTGAAGCAAATAATGATTTTTTTTAACATAGATCGTAATTTTTTAAATGTATAATTTACTGTATTATATTTAATTTTTCGCATTAT
This sequence comes from Stictocephala bisonia, assembly GCA_035578905.1. NCBI lineage: Eukaryota > Metazoa > Arthropoda > Insecta > Hemiptera > Membracidae > Stictocephala > Stictocephala bisonia. Next base: position 1,421,831 of record JAQJVL010000100.1, on the reverse strand, counting down.
AATGAATGTTTTACATATTGTCATTATGATAAGACATTGCAGTCAACTTAAAAATTCTGTCTACCTTTCACTATAGAACCGACCATTATTTTGCTACCATTTTATTGACCAAAATATTGTATTTATTGTCAGACATAACCTCAACCTTTGTAAGATTGACTGCAAATCCAACCGGAAATGAAGCGGAAATACGACAGATGGATTTATGGAGCTTGGGAAATCAGATATAGTCACTGGGGGATGTGTCACACTAAACTTAAAAATGTACGTTGAATGAAGAATAAAATTTAAAAAAACTTCTGAAATAGTTGTCAAATGAAAAATTCTGGATGGTTATATAACATTCAGCCTTTAAGTCATAAAAATATGTAAACGTATATATACATTTGGGGTAAAAAAATAAAATTTTTACATCATACATTCTTGGATTCAAGGCATATAGCTGTTTTTTTTTTATATTTGTGCATGAATGTATTATACATTTCAATTGAATTTCATGTTAATACAATGGGATATATGCCTTATAATCGCAGATATACTGATTTCTAAACATTTTTGAAAAATTTGTTCTTTTAGTGGATGACAGTGTTTATAAATTGCATTTATAATTTGAAATATTATAAAATCTGTTCAACAAAACAATAAAGAAAAACTACATCGTGGCGAACCAGGCTTCCACTATAAGAAAGTACAATGATTTTTTTAAAATCATTTCTCCAAATTCATCGGAAATCAACTTACAATCTTTTAACTGGTTTGTATTTTTTTATCATTTTCTGAATATTTACTTTTTACTAATTTTTAGAACTAGCCTTGGACAATTCGTTCTTTCATATTCCTGCAGGATGGTGGATTGCAGTTCTGGATTGTTATTGCATCCCTACAGTCTCTTGAAATGTTTTAAAATCTGCAATTCTGCGACCACCCTCTTTATAATTTATTTATTTTAAGTATATCATATTATACAACAAGAAGTATTAGTAAAATAGTATAGGCCTACTTGTCTGTTGCATTTTCCCGAGGATGGTTCAAAATTGTGTATAGTTTACTTCATAAATGTTTAAATGTACTTTTTCATAATGTTCACCGTAAGTCATAATTTGTAGACACAGGGACATGACAGCAGTGCATAAATATGTAGTGAATCCTGTGTAAAGGAATAATTAGTTGCGTAGTGAGCAGAAGTCATCTCTTAAAATATCTTTTTCTTTCCAACCAATTTGGATAGTAAATATTACTCAATGCATGTGTAAAGATATGATAGAAAATGGCTAATACCGAAAACAATGAGTACACTATTAAAATAATAAATGTGTTCATAATTAATTGTAGTATAGTAAATTATAAGAGCTGGGGTTTTATTCAATTATATTTATTTTGTTAAAATATGTACTAAATACAAATTTAAGATTAATTCGAGTTGAATAACTTTATTCAAAATCTGATATTAAGATTGAAATATCATACTTACAATAATATGTTAAGAAATTAAGATGAATGTTTCTTGTCAATAATGAAATGTGATATTTATGGCAGAATGTTCATATTTAAACACTTTTAACGAACTTATCAAAATTATAGGTATATAAGTTGTTTTAGGCTATCCTGTTACCATTACTATTCTACTTATGTAAATATTTCAAGGTGATTAAATATTTTCCTTATTACTACAATATTCTAGCTTATGTATTGTTTTATGCGATACTAATTATATGACAAATATTAAAACTTTTGTACTAAAAGACAATATATTAAAATAAATACTAGTATTATTAATAATTTTTAGGTGTTACTGTAACTTTACTTTCTTTTATGTATATATTTTGTAAATTTACAGAAAATAAGTTGATTGTAAATATGTTTTTTACGTAGAAATTTAGAATATGAAGTTGTTATGTTCATGAATTATTTTTTTAAGAAAGAAATGACTGGATGAGCATATGGCAAGCGGTCTAAGGCGTCAGGATATTGAACCTAATTTAGAGATCGTTACAATCGTGTCCTGGAGTGCTATATGTTATCAGTAATATTCACTTTTATTGTACTAGTTCTCTACCTTACTCTGTCTTATAACTTCACCGAACATATCAATAGTCTATACAGTATGGATGGAAATATTAAGAATTAAGAGGAGTTTTGCATCTCCTTAAAAACAAATAAAAACAAGGAAGTGTTTTTCACTATGACAGTTTATATCATACTCATGAATAAATTCCTTATCAATATGGCCAGAATTTTATTCCAGGTATATATATTTTACCTTTGTATCTTAGAAGTTTGTTTTAAATATAAAGTTAGATATTATACAAGTTAGGCTTGCACGTTCAGTTATAAATAATTCAACATTTAATTGGGACTTATTAATTTAATTCACTACCACTACTTTTTCCGTTACTTCAGAACCACTGATTTTTTATCGTAACTACGGTTAATTTAAGTTATGTTTGGTTAGATGGCTACTAAAGTTGATAGCAAATTGGTAGATCCAATGACTTACTGCCGAATGTGCTTTCCGTGAGTGTAATTTATTGCAAAACGATCAGATGAGGCCAGCGATATCGGATTCCTAGTGGATAAGGGATACCACAGTGGACGTAAAAATGATTGGGGAATAGTTTTTATACCAACCAATAGTTATTTACCAAGTGGTAGTGAATTAACGGAAAAGGTCCTTTAATCGTATTACGCCTTACAAACATTAAACAGGCTTGGTAGTCAGAAAATAGGTTGAAAGGACGTCCATGTAGTCTGAACAAGCAAAACATAAATCATTCTGTTCCAGCTATACTTCCTAATATCCGGCTGGCCACCTCGAAACCTGCACATATTCTGACATGCGTTATTTTGTATTTAAAAAAAAATAAATAAATATATTTCAAGAACTGTATTTTCTATTATGTTGATATAATACAGGTAAATATTTAACAAGTATGTAATATTGTCAAACACGTGACCATGGTTTCACTGTAACGTCTTGAAATAAAACAGTATAAAAATAATGATATAACCTTACACTAGTTTCTTTGAATTCTTCTATTACCATGCCAACGTTTTGAAATGGTTAGAAATTGTATGCTACATAGTATTAGTCATTAGAATAAAAATAATATAACGAAAAAAGTAGTTACAGCATTTTATTTTACAAACCTTTTAATATATTTCTTAACAATATTATTTTTAAAAGCTCTCTGTACATAGAGTAAATATGTAAATAAGTTCTTTAACTAACTGGACAAATGTGACAAGCATATTTCCTCTTTATTTAACTGTCTTTTCCCCTCTGCAATGTATTTACCTCATTAGGACGTAGGACAGAGACGACGTTTAATTGTAATTAGAACTGGTGGTAATTATTTGGTGCAGTGAACAGATTAGCTGGGGCAGCGTACTTTAGAGTCTGGTCGGATACATCAGACCGTCTAAATTCTAAGAATCAAGCTTATCTATAAACACATCAGACCTTTTTTTTAGCTAGATTAAGGTCTATTTTTAAAAATTACACAACCAATTTCTCTTAGACTATAGATATGTGCGGAAAACTTATCACACAGAGTAAGAGGGAGAAACAGTACAGTACAAGGTGAATATTACTGATAAAAACTAACAGTCAAGGTCAGGACACGAACCTGCTCCATCCCTAAGTCAGGTTCAAGGTTCTGACTAAGAAGACTGAGTAATTGGCTCTACGGTTACTGTTCTATTACAAATAGATAAATATTCAAGTGCTCGAAATGATTACTAAATTATAACGATTATAGCCACACTTTATTTAATTAAAATTTACCTGAATCATTATAAATGAAGTCTTTTTTTAGTTTAAGATAAAATAAATAATTGAATTTTAAACGAGCACATTTTAACATTTTTTATAATTTACCATAAAATATATCATTAAATAATTGGGGGAGCTATTGACCTTGAGGTCTAGGGTGGTAGAACTTTGTATAAAAAGTCAAAGTCAGAGATTGCGCAGGTTCGAACGCTGTCCAAGACTGTTGATTTTTATCAGTAATATTCACCTTGTACTTTTTTCTCTCTTACTCTGTATGATAAGTTTTCCGCACAAATCTATAATCTATAGGGAATAGGTAGATTAATGTAAAAATGTGGTCCTTATAAACCATGAAGAAAATAGGAACAAACCATATTAAGTTAATACCCAGGATTGCGATATAAACCATTAATTTGTAATTGTTAATCCCTAACGTGGCATATAACAATAAATATAGATGCAATAGAACAAGAATTAAGAATGATTTATTACATAATGAAGCAATGTCGTATCTAAAAATACAATGTAGGTTTATAAGATAATTAAAAAAAAAAAAAATAATAATTGATTTAAAATTTCACCAGCGCTAACCTTGTTGTAGAATACTACCCCATCATTTAAGACACATAATATTTAAATACTTATATTAATTTAATATAATCAACATATTTATTTGTAAATAAACAACAATATTTATTGATAATTATTTAAATGAAATAAATTTATAGCTTTAGTAACAAATATATAACGAATAAAATATGTATGGTATTATACCCAAAAAAAGTAAATAATAAACCACACATTATGCTTTTATAGAGAGATAAATAATTCAGTCTGATTAAAAAGTAAAAATTCGGCTTCATGAGAACTTTCCTTCATTACATTGGAATCAACTGGAGCGGAATGAGTTGATTGGTTGATTTCCCCAGTCAGATGATATTGGGTGACTTAATAACTGCTACAATGTTCATAACATATAATTTGAGATTCAAATATAACATACACATGATATATAAATATAACATCGTAAAATTTATATAAAATTCACATACTTATTCGTAAAGTTTAGGAATATTCAATTTTGTACTTGCATATTTGATGTCAGTTGAATTATACTGACAAGTTTGTCTCATAAAAACCCAGTTAAACTTAGCCTGTGCGATGAACATGTTTTTTATTATTATTTTATTTTTGATTTTTATCGATCTCGTAAGGAGGAGAACCAATACAGTACTAGGTGAATATTATAAAATAAAAGCTAAGCTAAGGTGAAGATTGGAACCTGCATTCTCTCTCTCTCTCTCTCTCTCTCTCTCTCTCTCTCTCTCTCTCTCTCTCTCTCTCTCTCTCTCTCTCTCTCTCTCTCTCTCTCTCTCTCTCTCTCTCTCTCTCTCTCTCTCTCTCTCTCTCTCTCTCTCTCTCTCTCTCTCTCTCTCTCTCTCTCTCTCTCTCTCTCTCTCTCTCTCTCTCTCTCTCTCTCTCTCTCTCTCTCTCTCTCTCTCTCTCTCTCTCTCTCTCTCTCTCTCTCTCTCTCTCTCTCTCTCTCTCTCTCTCTCTCTCTCTCTCTCTCTCTCTCTCTCTCTCTCTCTCTCTCTCTCTCTCTCTCTCTCTCTCTCTCTCTCTCTCTCTCTCTCTCTCTCTCTCTCTCTCTCTCTCTCTCTCTCTCTCTCTCTCTCTCTCTCTCTCTCTCTCTCTCTCTCTCTCTCTCTCTCTCTCTCTCTCTCTCTCTCTCTCTCTCTCTCTCTCTCTCCTCTCCTCTCCCTCTCTCTCCCTCCCCCTCTCCCTCTCTCTCCCTCCCCCACTCCCTCTCTCTCTCTCTCTCCCTCCCCCTCTCCCTCTCTCCCTCTCCCCCCTCTCTCCATTTTTAAATCAGGTATAAAGTCCTGACACCATATTTCAACCCTTTATATTCACTGACTCTCAGTTAGTATGCTACTATGTTATTAAATAAATATTATACTAACTAATAAATTTACTTGCCAATTTTTTGTTTAAATCAATATTACCGATTAAATTTGTAAATTGGATTTATTTGTAACTAGAGGCACACTGTACCGAACAATACTCTTTTTTATTTATGAATTATATAATATTTATTACTCTATTACATTAAAATAATTTCACAACTAAACATTTGATTATAATATTTATTAAATAAAAATAAACTAGTAATTGACAGAAAATAACTTGTATTAATATATTCAAGAAAATATACTATACATAATATCATTATAACGTTGTTTAACAAATCTAGCATGGTCACGGTAAATTTACGTGTTAAAAATGTTACTTTGTATTAAAGTACATATGTCGTATAGATAATTCGTTCTTATCTAAATTCATTATTTATTTCATAACAGATACAATTAAGTGAAAGAAAATAATTTATTTTTATGTTATTGTAAATGAATTATAACAAATAAAAGTGGGAAGACGTTCAAATATCACTTAGAGCCTGCGTTATACCAAACTCAGATACAAAGTCCTGACGCTCAGACCGCACGACCTCTGGCTCTACTAACTATTAGATTTTACAGTACAAAATGGGTGAAATCGATCATACAGAGGAGTCGTACTTTATTAATTGAAAGTTCCAACTACGGTGACGATGTGAAATAAGACGTTTTTACACTCAAACATACGTAACAACTCATCATTTTTTTCCGAAACAATCACCCTGTAGCGGATATATTGAACTAAAAAATACTTACATTTTATTCGCTACTATACCATTTAATACCATTTTACAGTCAACTGACACATAAATCTAGACGATTATTCTAAAAGTGTTGAGAAAATTGTAGGTGATAGTTTCTATGCTCGGTCCTCTTAATACCGACACGGCGTCCACTCAATGGTTGCCATCGACAGGAACACTACTAGAAGAGCGTCCATGTTGGATGGGAGTCAAGGTTCAGATGTTGTGTAGAGAAGGGAACAGAGTATCAGTCTTGTCAGTTACCTGAAAATCAGACAAACTCATGTGGTTTGGATTCAACGTAAAGCTGTAGGTACCTTAGTTTTCTTGGCTACTGGGCTAGTAATAAATATCTCTATCTGATGAAAAGTCGACCTTAGCTGGTAACAATGATTACACTCGTTCATCTACACTCATCACATTCGTTCGCATTTCAAATTCACCCTTATCTTGAAGATCGGCGTCCTAATACTGAATAATGAAAACTAAGAAAAAAATTAAGTGTGACAGTAAAAATAAAAGTATGCAGAAGAAAATACAAACAGATGAAATATGCTGGAAGGCAATCTACCGCAAGCAAATATTATTTAAACTAGTTTAGACCGGTATAATAAAATGTATGCAAATAACCACAATATGATAGTCGGAGTAATGAGGGCTGTTCATGTGGACTGTTAATATAGACATTAATGTTTTACTTCAAACAAGATTAATAAAATATTTGTAATTTAAGGTTTCATTCCAATATTTGCAATTATTGACATAATGTTAAACTAAATAAAACTGTAGAACATAAAATTAATGAATTTACTGTAATTTATATAATAAATAATAAGAAGACATTTGAATGGTTGTATATCAATATTTTTATTTTAGTAATCCTTCCTGCCTAATGGGAAATGGGATTTTTTTTTAATACAGCCTGCTAGTTACATCCGCCATCGTTTATTAGTAATATAACATGAATGTTAACTGTTAAAAAAATCTATTACCATAGAAGTAAATAGTTAAATATTATCTCAGATAAGAAAATACATTAAAACAATTCAAGGAGCATCCTTTTAACATCCACGTGGGACTGTGGGCCTGTGCGTGACCTTTACACTGACTGTTAGCTCAGTTGGGGATTCGAACCGTGGCTTTTCCGTGGTAGAATTTAATTTATAACATAACCATGAACATTTTGTATACTGTTACATTTTGAGTTAGTGTTTTTATAAATACGGTACAAGAATTATAAAAGTACTTTGTTTCATAGCCCTGAACATGTTTTTAAAAGCATCTCAAGTTTCAAAATGACAAGTCTCGTAAACAAGCGATGACACATTTTAAATGCTTTGTTTTCTCCAGAGACTAATACAAATTCCAGAGGAGTCTTCAGCCTTCTCCAGGGGAAAGACTGTAACACGTTTCAGCCTTCAACCTCTCCCAAACTGCCCGTCTTTATAATGGTGTCCTGTCAAGGAATGTTTCATTAAAAGGTGGTGTTTCCCATCCTCGTATATAATAAATTAAAGGTACTTCTAAAATTAAATTCTATGTGTACTCTTTATTATTAATAATCCTTACATTCTTGGTCTCATTATCAAGTAAGTATCATAGTTAAGTGTTTAAAGGTATGCCTGAACATAATAATGCATATTTTAATAATAGTTTTTTAGAACAGAATTTCATAAGAAAACATTTCATTAAAAAAAAGAAAAATAACTAAACATTTATTTCCTTTTGAATGTTTCACCAAAAACGGACTTAATGGGGAAATAAACATATACTCTTTTAATTAAAAGAAATTTCATCTTTCATTAAAACTAATTCCCTATTTACGTTTGTGACAGGAAAGTGAGTTGTCTTATGTAATGAAGCCCCTTGACTTCCCAGAGACTAAAGCGCACCTGGTGGTTGTAATAGAAACTAATGGTTGTTACCTAGTAGTATACAGTCTCTCTGAATGGCAACGATATATCGGAAATATCGATAAAATAGTATCGATATTTTCTTTCCATCATTTTGGCCATATCGATGTTTCGGGCCGATATATCATATTACTAGACAATAGACAATAGACAATATTCTTTATTGACACATTCTTCAAGAATGGTAATAGTGTCATCGTTGTCTAAACATTGTCTCTCCTAAAAATCGTCATGATTCGAAAAAACACATTTAAATTGCCTCTTTATGAATATACATTGAAATAATAAATTAACTTTATTTAGTTTTTTTACGTGAGAGATTGCTTTCTTAAACTGGAGACACTGAAACGGAAAGATAAACAGACTAAGTGGAAAATTAATTTCCTAAATTTAATTTTTAAATGGTTTACCTGAAAAATATTGCAAGTAGGTTTAGTAAATTAATTTGTTTAGTTTTTAGTGTTTATGAAAAACCTAATGGCATTTATAGCGTGATAAACAAAAATAAAAATGGTACAACATTATTCTTTTATAATTAACATAATAGTTAAAGGTATAATTATTCTTATTTTGTCATTTTTTTTCATTAAACCCCACAGACTACAACTTGCATACAAATAGATAAATGTATTTAATTTTTACGTTCAGTTGGCTATTCTAAATAGTGACAGCAATGCATGATTGCATTTTTGGTCGTAACATATTTAATTTATGATAGTGAATAATTTTTAAGAGATAAATCGTTTGATATTCGATAGATCGGTAATCCGATATATCGATAGTTTTATTTTGATACTATCGTTAGATCGATATTTGCTTTGTGATATATAGATAGTTCTGTACATCGATATGTTGAAAATATTTTATATCCCTACTAACACCGTATATGTGGTTGCTTGTGAATTATCCCTAATCCAATTAACTATATTGATAATAGTTATTTTTTTACATTTTCTTTAAATGAAGCAAAATTCATGCATTCTCTAATAGGAAAGTATGAGACTAATTGTAACCAAATCTACTACATATTCCCTTTAATATATTCTAATAGTTATATAAATCTATTAAATTTACCATTTATTTGATCTATTATGTTACTATAAAATAATATATGTATTATTGCTCTGTATATATATATATATATATATATATATATATATATATATATATATATATAAAATGCTCTGTATATATATTTTAAAATAATATATGTATTATTGAGACTAAGTATTGCTCAGGGAACCATTGAACTTCGGACAACGGTGTACGAGAGGATACTTAAGAGGTAAACCTACGGCTAGGTAATTTCTTCAGCATAATAGGAATCCACATAATAGGACCCGCCCACCCATACACGTACAGTAGTATTCACCTACCCGCCTACCCATACACGTACAGTGGTACTGATGTACATGTATTGATTACAGTGGTAACCGACAGTACAGTATCTATAGACATTGACATTGCAATATTTATAGACAACCAGATCATCGGAAGACTGTTTGCCTATAAAACACACACGTACAGTGACAGTACCCACCCGCCCACCTACACACGTGCAGTGATAGTACCCACCCTCCCACCCACACACGTACAGTGATAGTACGTACAGTGAATATAAATTATATATATATATATAAAAAATATATATATATAATTTATTTCAGAATAATTAGGAAAACAGTGAAAGTAAAACACATTTTTAACCTACCTATAAGAAAGACAAGCCCAATTTAATTAGGCCTGAAAACTCTACAACTTTACTATAATGGTACGATAGTCAGGATCAAGGACGAAAGTACTTTAGCCTTTCCACCCTTCCCCCACCCCTATCGACCGAGGAAAACATAAATCCTTCCGTTTCGGTTCCGCCTCATTTCCGTTTGTCCTCACCTTAACCTCTGCTCATATTATTGGCACATGTTATAGTTTTCGTTGAAATTTTGTGTTTGCTTGTAAGACTTACAATTTGTATTTGCTGTTGAGATATTAATAGATGAATAACAAGCCAGTGATATATTTGTGAAAACATGGGTTTTATATGGTTTTGCTATAATAATGCATACAAAGTCAGTTTGTGCCAAACATTAGTTAAGTATTCATTATAATTAATTATGAGCAGATTTATTTTTCCCATTTTAAGTTCAAAGATAATTAAATTAGTTAAATTAAAAAAAATTTTCATTTTAAACATATCATTGAATGGAATAAAAATAATATCGTGCACATTTCATAAAATAAATGCATTAGGTGTAATATTTAGTTTCCAAATAATCATTTTAACGCTCGTGGGAAGTTGCCATGACTAAAAATAATTTTATTTTTACTTGGCAGTCCCTAGCAGTTTAGTTTTTAAGCCACAAGCAAGTCACTAAAATCAGTAAAGTAAATTTCAGAACTAAAAATATCATAAATATGTGTAACTTAATGACAAGTTCATCCGGAGCTCTCTATTAAGGATCTTCCAAAAGCAACAAAGAACAAACATAACAGACCATTACTAATCTATAAATTATAAAATAACTACAACTGAACAACGATATGGTAAGACCAAATATTGATAATATACCCAACAATAACAACATTTAAGTAGCATTCTTGTACAGTATTTAAGTTCTATTTAGGAGTAACTAGGTTGAATTTATTATGTTTATTATTATATAATGTCTATAAGATATGTATACTAAAATTAATAAATTTTAAATTTCAATTTGTGTTTGAATATTAAATACATAATAAACTTATTTAAACTAATTTATTTGAAAATTACTTAAATAGTGATTTATCTTTTGAAAATCCCGCATAAAACGTTTACAGTGATTTTCTAAATTAAATATAAGTACAAAGTAACCTGATTTTACCGACGTGATAAGCATAGCTGACGGTCTTTTCCCCACTGCAGTGTCGTTACCTAATTAGGACGGAGACAGAGACGAGTTGTAATTAGAACTCTTGGTAATTATTTGGTGCAGTGAACAGATTGGCTGGGGCAGCGTACTTTAAAGTCTGGTCGGATACATCAGGCCGACCGAACCAAAATAACTCAGCTTACACCTTGGTTTCTTCTTTTAGTACAAGGAGTATATATATCGATCACCCCTAGATCTGTTGCAACATACATGTGTTGTGCAATGTTCAATACAATATATTAATACTGTTCCTTTTTCATAGTAAATGAAACGAACTTAAACAAATCAACTGATAATAAATAAAGTGTGTAATAAAAGTCTATATAATGTTTTATTTTACTTATAGAGTTACGTGAATTGAGCAATTTTTATTTATGTGCGTACTCAATTCATAGTAACGATGTTTATATCAGTACGGATGGCAAGCAACGATAGATATTAAGTGATTACGGCTTAGATACTGTTGAACATCATCCTTTATTGTATATTTATAGCATTACATATATTTTATGTAAGAACCGAATGTAAAAGAGACAGATGAGACTTGTTTACGTAACAAAGCCATGTTCTTACGATAAATTTACTCATTTTATAGATGAATGTTTGTGTGCGTTTAAAAGTTATTTTTGTAAAAATGTCGTATGCTTCCAGCACTTCAACTGTTTAAAGAAACAGAGTCTTTTAACAGTGATAAAATACATGTAGTCTTCTAAAGGTTTCTTTCTCTACACCAGTGGAGTTTCTTATTTAGTCTCAAAATGTTGTTGAGGTAGAACAGTCCAAACCCTTAAAAGCTTTCTTATCATTCATTTTCGTTATCATTCATTCAACAATCGCAGATACATGGACAAATATGAGGGCTGAGCGAGTCTGATGAGTGTAGTCATTGTTACTAACTTAAGATCGACTGTACCTTAGAGAGAGTGGTTTATTCATAGCCCAATAACCAGGGACACTAAGGCTACATTTCAGTTTTATGTAGAATGTGAACCTTGTAATATCGGTCTGATATAGAGCTAATTGGCAAGCTTCATACTCACTTCTCTACCCAACACAACATCCAGACTCTGACTGTCACCCAACATGGACATCTCAGACTTCTTCGAAAGTATCCACGTCGATGGTAACCATGAGGTGGTCACCATGTCGATATTAAGAAGACTAAGAATATAACTTATTGCCTAAATCTTCCACAGGACTTTTTTCCTAAGTAGCTGGGTTACAGCACTACGCCACTAGTAAGATATATAATTGTAAACATGTTTTTTGGATACCAAACCCAGACGATAGTAGGAATTGTATACCTGTCGAACAAATGCGTTTCTTTCTTAAAAACGTGAAACGTTGGCATTTTCCAAAAAATTACCAATCCAATATCAACAAATAACTCTTAAACAAAAACCTTATTATTATTTTATAGTTCGTACCTCAAAGTTATGTTTACTAGGCTATAAAAGATTTCTAATATTTGTCAATTTGCAAAAGGTTGATTATTTTACAATGATATACAGAGAAAAACGTGCCCTTTATCAAATATGTTTTTATGGAGAAAGTTAAAAAAATATTCGAGAGTGCCATAAGATGTTAGTGGTATATGTTAAATAATCAAAGTTGTCTTAGACTCCGGAAGTGGCAACAAAGCGCTTACTTACGAATAATGTTTTTGGAGGATTAAAAAAAAAAAAAAAAAAAAAATACAAATAATATATTGGTCTCGCCACAAACCTCCAAACATCTGTTGGTTTATTTCTCTAAGAGTACTGGTGGTGTTATACAGTACAGGCTGGTAAACAATGTATAGTATTTAACATATATTTCTATCAGTACAGTACCCACCCACCTACCCTACAAACATGGTGGTACTCATTCACCCACCAACCTACACACGCACAGTGGTACCCACCCACCAACCTACACACGCACAGTGGTATTGACCCACCCACCTACCCACACTACATACATGGTGGTACTCATTCATCCACCCACCCACTCTACACTCATGGTGGTTACTCACTCACCCACCAACCCATACACGTATAGTCAATAAATTTACTCCAGTTGAAAATCCTCATATTGTGTTACTAGATGAATCTATTAAAATATCTAATGGGATTATTTTTATTATTAAATTGTGTTTACTCTCTCAAATTCTGTACTAAACATAATATATACGAATATTTATTACTGGAGCTGTGAATTTCTATGTTATTTATCAAGTTATTAATGATAATGGATAGTTATAGGATTGTTATTCTTAATACCATTGATAATATTTGGCTCTGTAACAAGGTTAGTTATTTCATTAAACTGTTGTTATATAATTTCTATACAGTTGCTATGAATTTATAAATATAGATAAATTAGTATGTTAAGTAGAGTATGCCATAAGTTATTGATATTGCTGGTGATTGAACGTTGGGACGCATTTATATGTTAATTACATTCAAGCCCATGTAATGTGTAATATGCATATACGACTACATTCTAAGTGGCTTGTTTCACTGATTTTTTTTACATATTAGATTCTTTAAATAAATAAATAATTCATATCAATGAGATCCTATAAGATTATAAAACGATTTATTTTTTTAAGCTTTCATTAGAAAATTACACTATGATGTCTGTATAACTCTAAAGTCAGCAATGTATTGAAAGGGTAGTAATTCTCTTTTAAATGAGTCTGTTTGATTTATCCTCAATACCAAAATCCTTCTGGCAGCAATAATGGCGTTTTTTTATAAACAGAAGTAGTCTATTATTAGGCAGACATATATCTCACTATCAACACTTTTTTTCATTTTGCCTATTTTAAAATAAACTAGTGAATTCTGAAATAAGGAACATTTTATGTCCACAAAATTCTTCAGTCATGTATTATTATTACTTACATAAGTTATGTCGACACAGGCTTTGCATATTTTAAGAAAAATATGATAACTCGAATGTATAATTAGTATGGATTACCTGAGTAGTCTAATTACTAAATCAGCTCGAATTAGCTTATAAAAGAACTACTAAGGGACCTACAGTACGTGGAATTTGAACCACGTAGTATTGATCTTGTTTTCAGCTAACACAAACCTGATACTCAGTTCTCTTTCCAGCACAACGTATGGATTTTAACTACCTACTAACAAACAGACACCTGATTGATTAGTAGTGGTTACGTTGATAATAACCATTAAGTAGAAGTCGTGTTGGTTTAAGGACCGATCATAGAAACTATCGCCTACAATCTCAACGCTTTGTCCCCTAAGTAGCTGGATTACAGCACTACGCCACTAGTATCTCTACAGCAATCTAAAAATGTTGCATATTTATTTAAAAAAAAAATACAACCAAACTTGTTTTAGACACACTATTTGACCCCCCTTTTTTGTAATATAGACAAATTAATAAAATAGGTGACAGATTTATTTTAAAAAGTATCCCAAATATTCTAAAACCTCTGCTTTCTTTTATCCATAGTTTGAACAAGATAAATAACCCTACAGTGTTGATTTGAGTGAGTGTAGCAAAGGGACGGATAATCAATTCAACATTCCTTCATTACATTGGAACCAACTGGAACAGAATGAGTTTATTGGTTGATTGGTTGATTTCCCCAGTCAGATTATATTGGGTAACGTATTAAATGTCTCATCGCTATCAGCAGAGAACTTGATAAACACATATGACTTATATAGTAACTCATTATAGTTAAACTTATTGAGTACATTAGAATTGATATGAAAATTGTGAAACTTTTTTTCTTTTTTTAACTTCACTTGCCAGTGCAGATGGGTCTACAGGCCCTGTGAGTGAAATTTATTTAATGAGTGAAGTACCGACCGTTGGCTCAATGGGGATTTGAACCTTGGAACTTACCCTCCGCAGTCAGAAGCCTTAGCCACTGAGCCCCCACGCCAGCAAGTTATGGAATTACTTCATATAACTTTATATATCTAATAATGTTTACTTAAATATTAGTTAAATATAGGAAATTTAATATCGATTTAATAAACTCATTGGAGCTTCCATATTTTATGGGGCTACAGTGAATATCAATGGCATTGAATGGCAATATAAAACAAATTATTTACATAACAATTTGATAATTATAAACTTGGAAACAAATATTTATCGGTACACAAATATTCAACTTTGAAAAAAATGTAATCTCAAATCTATTGCAATGAAACATGTTATAAATAAATATTTTATCACAATGCTTCCTGGTTGGGATTCTACAACTAATTTAGAATCTCAACTTTTACGTAAATTCAAAAATATTTAAAGCAAATAATAATGGGGGTTTAAAAAAAATTGAGTATATCTTCAACTTCATGTACTGAAATATAATATTTATACAAGAACCCTAAAATCAATAGCGTTTGTGTTATATATAAATTATTTTTATACTTAATTTCATGTCATTCTAAATTTAAGAGTCTGCAGATGCTGACTAACATCTTGGTTTTAATCCCAAGATAACAGTGTTCTTTGCGAATCCATATGTTTTCGTTATTTATTGACCGAAGGTTGTGTATGAGGTGTCATTTTAAATTTTATCAAATTACGGATTAGGTTATCTTTTGGCATTTTGAATACGTACGCCTAATTTAGAAAAATTGGTAAAAATAAACAACTCAAACTAAAAATTCTTATATTTTTTTTCTAATATAACACCAATTGGGAATACGCAAATCAATTTAAAAGCGAATCTTCCTTCTTGATCAAATGGAATTTGTTTGGAAAAAATCCGTTTAAATATAACTGTTTTATTTGGATAAGCGTGATCGAATGTCCGGTTCGAAAACAACATTGTTATTATGGGATTAAAAATATCATGGCCGACAGCCACCTACAACCTGTACAGACCCTTAACTAGTGGATTCCAACTATCACTGGACATATGGTTCCTAAAAAATTGTTTTGACAATGTAATTCACCAGCTAAAGAAAAATAGTTAGTAGATTTTAATTCATGAAACAAAGGAAAGATTAACTATTTTTCTTTAAAATTTCATCTATGAAACTGACTGTATGTTAATGATTTTCACTCTAAAATATTGATGAATGAATGTTAAAAACTGTCTTTACTTAACTTGACCTTTATAGTAATATATTAAATGATTTAAGTATGTTTACTCAGTGTAAAACAAATGTTATAACTTACTTGAAGTTATATTAATACTTATTAAGCATAAACTGTTTTAACATGACAAGTATTGGCAATTATCTGCGACCCACTACTTGGTTTTAATGTGTTGTAGAAATTGTAGGCGATAAGTTCTACGCTCAGTCTTCTGAATACCGACATGGCATCCGCTCAATGGTTCCATTGATGTGGACATTACTAGAAAAGTCTAGGGTGTCCATGTTCGGTGGCAGTCAGGGTCCGGATGTTGTGAAGGAATGAGAGGTTATTATCAGGCTTGTCAGATAGTTAAAAGTCAGACCAGTACTAGTCTACGTGGTGGTGGTCCAAGTAGTAGGTTGGAAGCTATATGCTCCTTATTTTCTCTAGGACAAAGAATTGGGTTTTATTGGGCTGTATTGGGCTTTTAATGAATAGCTCTTTTAAAGATACTGTCGGACTTAGTTGGTAACAATGACTACACTCATCATACTCAATCACCCCTGGAGTTGTACTTGGCCTGTATATATCTTTGGAGTACTAATATCGTAGAAATAATGACTGAAGGCTACTCTGGTTATGTACAAAATAAGAAAATACAGTTTAATTATCATAAGGAAAGAGAAAGCAAAGTAAGATATGTTATAATCAGATCCATACCTTAGGTAATATTATTACTACCAAAGCAGGCCACAGCTGTGTATTACAATTTATGCAAATAACCACAGAATAATCTTCGCCGTGACTGTTTCTGTTTCAGAGCTTGTACTGTGAGATATTATGTAAAACGTTACATAAAGTACACACAATTATTAGCTTGTATTTTTCTCTTTCTGATTGTATAATTATAGATTGTATCCTAACCTCTCCATATAGAGATCAAAAGAACTAAAAACAATAATTTGAGTAAAATATAATTTTCAAAAATCTACTTCCAAATGTTACATACCAAGTTCTGTTTTGTGTTATACTACTAAACTAATTAAACAACTTTGGGGAAGTAACCGAGAAAGGCATTGTATGAGCGTCAACATTTGATAGTAATTATCTTATCTCAATGAAAAAATAATGTTAAAAAATAAAGTTCGTTAGTGATAAATATAGGCGCATTTATGAGTAAAAGTACTTATGTTGTATTAATTGTTAAAAGATTATCATGTGGATTAAAAGAAACAGTATTTATGTACGTTTAAAAATAGTATTAGTATAACTAGTCTAAAATATGCATATTACTATCATATTATTTTATAATAAAAGCATTACAAAATATAAATAAAAAATATTACTTAATAAATAATAATAGCTAGTAAAGCTTATAACAATACTAACGTTAGATTGACAAAGAGTCGTAACGAATAAGATAAGTCAGCGAAATATTCCACCCGATAGATCGGCGGAGGACCAGAAATCTCTTTAATTGTTTCCGTTTGTTTGCCGGCGGAGGTGCGAACCAAACAACGATTACGTACCGCGAACCAATTCCTCCCTTGTGATATATCTGTTCATCTGACCTCCCTAATCGCACTTTCTTGTCCATTTCCTTGTAAATAACGCGATTAGTTTCCTTAAATTTATTCACCCCTTCTCTAAGTTTAGTGGTTGTTTTCTTTAGTTTAATTAAATTCTTAATGACGTATTCTAACTTTCCTTTATTATTTTACAACAATTTAAATTTATTCGTTTATGATATGTAGTTGTTATGCATTGAAATGTTATGTGTGCGAAATTGGAATGTAAAATCCGTAATTTAATTAAGTAAAACATGTCTGAAAACGTCAAAATCATAGCTAATTAAAGTACAGTACTAATAAAATTTATATTGTACATTCTATCTATATACTTTTGTAAAAAATTACAAAAACTCTGGCGTTAAAAATATAATAAAGATACAATAACATTAGACAGCAATTAATATTTAACTCTTAATTTATTTGTTTAAAAGACAATATATTTTCAAAATAGTTAAACAGGGTAGAAAAAATTATAGAAATGCTTTCACAACTTTTGTATGACTTCATATGTAAAAGTGAAATCTTGCACATGATCATAGTTACAAAGAACATACTTTTTGATGACATAGGTCTATTCAAGAGAAATTAACTGCCGTAAATATGACTTTGTAAGGTTTATACTTTCCAGATTATCAGTCATTTGAAATTCAAAGTTAATAATTTGAGCAATATTCTTTCTGCGCAACATAAGGGTTGTAAGTAAATTATTCTAATAAAACATTTTAATTTATAGAACACAATTATTAAACAAAATCAAACTATCTATGGAAAGAACAACTTTGTTGTGAAAGCGTTTCCATATTTTTTTTCTCACTATATCTGTATTTCATGATTAAAAAAAAAAAAAAAAACACAGTGTGACTAACAAAAATCTAACTAAAAAATGAATAACCAAACACAACCAACAACAATAAATACAAACGATGAAGGTTACTAAGCACTGCTAAAGTGATAAAAAGGGACGTTTCACCTCTTCTTGGAAATTTTTTATAAAAATAACGGCAATTAAGATATAATTAATATAAACAACTATGTCGTAATTATAAAAACTTCCTTATAGTTGTTTTGAAAGTTATTGAGAGTTGTTGATGTTAGGTAACAAGATAATTGTATGTATTTGATATATTATGCAATTATAAACTTTATTTACTATTTTCTCAAATCAAGAGGGAGAGAGGGAGCTACCTAGACCTAGAAAATACTCACACCACCTCAAAGTCGAGCTCTGATTGGTTCTCCAAAATATACTCCTCTCAGGTAAGGTCAGACCACGTGAGCCTCACTCACTGTCCAACTTTCTTACTGTGCTTTCAAGGGTCTCTCTTATCCTTGTTAATAATTTTCAACTCTTTTTATTACAGTGTTCCCTTTTTATAAATTTTCTGTTCATTTTTACTTTAAACTCATTGCTCTCTCCCTAGTGTTCTTCGACTCTCTTGCAGACCTCCAAGATCTACGTTTGTGAGGTAAGCGGTCGGTCTTCTGGACATTTGACACCTACGAACTCCCACAGTCTTTAGTAAGTTTTCTTGAACAGTGACACCCACACATGGACTGGATTCTGCGAAATGTCACCATCTACTCCATTTCGACAAGTGGTCAAACAACTTTTGGGCAGAGTCAATTATTTTTAACTCTTATATTTTCGATCTATTGTTATATATCTCGTTTGCTTTGTAGAGCAGTGGACCACAATTTTATCTTCAGCAACATTAAATCACTCTACCCCACAGTAGCATATTTAAATATTCACCAAGATGATCTCCTAAAACAAGTTTATCTATTACATTTTGCAACAAAGAAATATAATTAAATAAAATTAGTTAAATGACCTTAAACATATGGAATTTAAACTTTGTAGAAGTGTCAGAAATACATTATATTACGCTATTATGTTATTTAGATATAAAATAATAGATTAACAAGACTATACATATATGGTTATAATTTTACAGGCAATCTAAAAAAAAAAAAAAAAAAAAAAAACTAAAGAAAAACAAAGGTCTACAAAGAATGAATGTTTCTTCCCTCCATTATGGTGTGCTACTTGGGCCGCAGCTCACGTATTAGACGCGGGGAACCCACCGAGAGGATTAATGACATGGCAATGAAATCACCACACTGCTGACATAGCATTGCACCTGGCCAACACGATAACCTGAAGCTAACTACTCTCCAGATTTAATTGACAACTATCCTTGTACATACAACCAGCTTTACCAAGCGCAATTAATTCACCACACTCCTGACGTAGTATTGCACCTGACCGACGTGATAACGTGCAGCTAACTACTTTCTAGCTTTAATTGACAACTATCCTTGTACATACAACCAGCTTTACCAAGCGCAATTAAATCACCACATTCCTGACGTAGTATTGCACCTGACCGATGTGATAACGTGCAGCTAACTACTTTCTAGCTTTAATTGACAACTATCCTTGTACATACAACCAGCTTTACCAAGCGCAATTAAATCACCACATTCCTGACGTAGTATTGCACCTGACCGACGTGATAACGTGCAGCTAACTACTTTCTAGATTTAATTAACAACTATTCTTTCACATACAATCAGCGTTACCAAGTGCAATGAAATTAACACAAATCTTACATAGCAATGGAATTGACGTGATAACCTGCAGCCAACTGACTCCAGCTTTAATTGACAACTATCCTTGTACATACAACAGCTTTACCAAGGGCAGTGAAATTACCGCAATCCTGACATAGTATTGAAACCTGACCGACGTGATAACCTGCAGCTAACTACTTTCTAGCTTTAATTGACAACTATCCTTGTACATACAACTTGCTTTACCAAGGGCAGTGAAATTACCGCAATGATGACATAGCATTGCAACTAGCCGACGTGATAACCTGCAGCCAACTACTCTCCAGCTTTAATTGACAACTATCCTTGTACATACAACCAGCTTTACCAAGCGCAATTAAATCACCGACATTCCTGACATAGTATTGCACCTGACCGACGATACGAACCTGCAGCCAACTACTCTCCAGCTTTAATTTACAAAATTCCTTGTGTATACAATCAGCTTTACTAATGTTAGTGAAATCACCCCTCTGCTGATACGTAGGCACAAGAACCTAATTTATAAAAGTAAATATAATGAATACAAACAATATAAAACAACAAACTAACAAAAATTGGATATGACAAAAAAAATAGGAAAGAATTAAATATTTCCAAAGGCATGTTTTAAGTCAATATAATTGCTGCTATTCTAGACCGTAGCTGTATTTGGAGTGGGCGTAAATAAGGGCTAAGGCGTTGGCGTACCACGCATTCGGTCCGGGTTTGATTCCCGACATGACCATTATGAGTTTTGGCCCTGCCGCTCCCGTGGTTCGGAAGTCACCCTTAAGCCGTTGGTCCCCAGGTTATGTGTTAGAAGAGGGCTTCTTAGCCCTAACTTCGTCTGGTTAAGACGAACTTTAACTTTTATATTAAATTGTATACAAATAATCATTGAATTAGCTTCAGTGAATTGATGTCTGTTTCTGATTTACATAACTTGTTTCATTTACGATAATGTTGCTGTCATATTAGTTTCTTAATTTTCAATTTGTATTAGAATGACATTTCAGTAACAACGATGTTTACAATGATCATTTGTTTAAAGAAAATAATGTTGAAGTAACAAGGAATGCTTGCATGAGCAAGTTTTCTCTATTCACTTTTACACTTTAGTTTGTGTACTACAAACAGCGATCGATAAAGTCTGAGAACATTATACACCTCCAATTGTACCCAAGAAGGTGAACAAAGTTTAACAAAATACATATACCGATTTGTCAACGTCGACATTTGCCTTCAAGTGTTTTACAAAATACCTCAAGGGTGTTTTACTGAGTAGTTGGCAATTTTACTGTTTATGTTGTATGATAATAATGATTATTATATAAACAATTTGATATGGTATACTAATAAATAATTATATTAATGCTGATCTTAATTTGTTTCTGATCGATTGTGAACTATCTCACTTTGTCTGCAAAAAACATAATAAAAATAATAACAACAATACTAGCTTACAGTATATCTCACAAATTTTGGTTTAACATCTATTCTTTAACGAGGAATATGACATCTAAAATAGCCCATATTTACTGTAATAAATTATATATATATCTTAGCCACGTTCATAAATAAATATATTAATAAATTTTTTATGCTAAAATGTGACAGATTTAGAAATGTACTGTACTATCAATCTTTAATATAATATCTTAAGATTTCACAATACTCCCGTATAGATTGTAAAGAAATTCCCCTTCAAAACCATTATAAGACGGAATATTTCCAAGAAAGACTAAAACAGGCTTCTTTTCTCCTGAGATCCCTAAAAAGTCCTCTAGAACTATTACTATAATTGTGCCGGACTGAGAGTGACCTGCATATTATTAATAATTAAGCATACGTAGGGCTTTTAGCAAGAGAGGGAAATCATTCTACCACTCAGCTACACTTTTCACCATGATTCGATAATATTGGATGCATGGGAAGATCCAGGTAGACATTTAGAAAGAGCCTGCACGAACATCCAGGTATTCCGTGGAGGCCTAATCCTACGTTGTCAAAACACTGTCATCGTGTTGAACCCGACCGTCGGCCCTCCCGCATTTCTGGACCCTGGGCATCTAATCGTGGGGGAAAGGTTTAGTTTGAAGGCGTTTTTAGTTTTTAATCATTCTGTTTATTTAAAAAGGAAAATTTCCTGATTTTCTTGCAGTATAATTTATTTAGTTGAATTTACTTTTTCGAGACTCAAAATACTATTTTATGGACATGCCACTTGGATTACGATCTACTGAGAGCACCGATGTGAGAGAAATGCACTGAGTGGTGGAAGTGAGCTAGCTAATCACCCTTCCCCCACTTTGTCATTCCATTTAAAATTGTAATGGAAACTAGATAGACGACAGGCCACGTGCTGGCATCTGAGTAGCAAGCCTCGCCCACTTTGTCATAAGCAGTAGTGATAGTCTAAACTGTGGTGGGTCAATTGATACCCAAGACAAGAAGGTCAACTTCTAAATTCCTAATGAAAATTTGGTCATATGACATATCATTCAACAATTTCCTAATTTTCTTAAACATTTGTGTAATTAAAACTAAAAAGAGATGTATAGTTTTAGAGAAACTCGCATTTGCAAAAAAGCTGATTATGTTACATATAGATTAACACTGCCTTTATTTTTACAAAAGCCATATAAAAATTGTTCGCAAAATTTTCACCATACGAAAGTTTCACAGTTTATTAGAAATCACTTTAACTGTTTCCATTTACAGGGTGTAAACCAAACACCAGACGGCTGAAATGTATCTTAAACCAATTCCTTCCCGGTGATATATCTGCTCATTATGACCCCCTAATCGCACTTTCTTGTCCATTTCCTTGTAAGTAACTCGATTTGTTCTCTTAAATTTATTCTTATCTCTACTAAAATATAGTTGCTTTTTTAACTTGAAATTATATTATTTATTAATTATCTAAACAATTTTGCTTAGCTAATTTATTTTATTAGTTCAAGGTGATTTATATCGTAAAAAATATTAAAAATTGTGTTTTAAAATAAAAAATTAAAAAAACATAAACATTTGGTGTTTAAAAAACAGAAATTTATAATTTTTATGTTGTAATTTTACTCCATAAACTTGTATAATATAAACTATTTCAAACAGCGTCGGTTCATTTTACAATAAACAATGACGATATATTTTACCCAAAATGAGACCGATTGTAATTAACAATTAACCTCGTAAACTGCTAAAAACATTACGACATTAATACAAAAACTCACTTTCATTAGTGATTAAGTTGATTCATACAAGGGAAGGAGGTATTTGTTTAGCCCAGCTGAGATACAAATAGCCGCTTCATGTGCTTAATTTAAGTTTAAATACCTAATGATAAACTATGTTAAATATGGAAAGAAGTTAGTTTTCTTTGTCCTAAAATGCTCAATCCGTTATCGTTAAACATTTTAACTGTTCTTCATAGGTTATTATTTGATACTCTATTATTTAATTTATAAAAATTGTGAACTAAATGAAATTTATTTTTTTTATAGGATTAATTTAACAAACAAATTAAAAGTTGTATTTAACACTGTACACAGTCAATCTAAAACAATGAAACTGTTATTGAAAATGTTTGCACAAAGTTAGTTTGTAAAATACTATAACCAAAAGGAACCAGCATACACAAATATTCTAATACAATGAAACAATAAAATATACTACAGTAAAATATTGTATCTAAATATTTTCTTATGTTGTAAGTACGCTGCAGGTATTAGACGCGGGGAACCCATCTAGAGGATTAATGACATGGCAATGAAATCACCACACTGCTGACATAGCATTGCACCTGGCCAACACGATAACCTGCAGCTAACTACTTTCCAGATTTAATTGACAACTATCCTTGTACATAAAACCAGCTTTACCAAGCGCAATTAATTCACCACACTCCTGACTTAGTATTGCACCTGACCGACGTGATAACGTGCAGCTAACTACTCTCCAGATTTAATTGACAACTATCCTTGTACATACAACCAGCTTTACCAAGCGCAATTAATTCACCACACTCCTGACTTAGTATTGCACCTGACCGACGTGATAACGTGCAGCTAACTACTCTCCAGATTTAATTGACAACTATCCTTGTACATACAACCAGCTTTACAAAGCGCAGTTAAATCACCACACTCCTGACGTAGTATTGCACCTGGCCGACGTGATAACGTGCAGCTAACTACTCTCCAGATTTAATTGACAACTATCCTTGTACATACAACCAGCTTTACCAAGCGCAATTAATTCATCACACTCCTGACTTAGTATTGCACCTGACCGACGTGATAACGTGCAGCTAACTACTCTCCAGATTTAATTGACAACTATCCTTGTACATACAACCAGCTTTACCAAGCGCAATTAATTCACCACACTCCTGACTTAGTATTGCACCTGACCGACGTGATAACGTGCAGCTAACTACACTCCAGATTTAATTGACAACTATCCTTGTACATAAAACCAGCTTTACCAAGCGCAATTAATTCACCACACTCCTGACTTAGTATTGCACCTGACCGACGTGATAACATGCAGCTAACTACTCTCCAGATTTAATTGACAACTATCCTTGTACATACAACCCGCTTTACCAAGCGCAATTAATTCACCACACTCCTGACTTAGTATTGCACCTGACCTACGTGATAACGTGCAGCTAACTACTCTCCAGATTTAATTGACAACTATCCTTGTACATACAACCAGCTTTACCAAGCGCAATTAATTCACCACACTCCTGACTTAGTATTGCACCTGACCGACGTGATAACGTGCAGCTAACTACTCTCCAGATTTAATTGACAACTATCCTTGTACATACAACCAGCTTTACCAAGCGCAATTAATTCACCACACTCCTGACGTAGTATTGCACCTGACCGACATGATAACGTGCAGCTAACTACTCTCCAGATTTAATTGACAACTATCCTTGTACATACAACCAGCTTTACCAAGCGCAATTAAATCACCACACTCCTGACGTAGTATTGCACCTGGCCGACGTGATAACGTGCAGCTAACTACTCTCCAGATTTAATTGACAACTATCCTTGTACATACAACCAGCTTTACCAAGCGCAATTAATTCACCACACTCCTGACGTAGTATTGCACCTGGCCGACGTGATAACCTGAAGCTAACTACTCTCCAGATTTAATTGACAACTATCCTTGTACATACAACCAGCTTTACCAAGCACAATTAATTCACCACACTCCTGACGTAGTATTGCACCTGACCGACGTGATAACGTGCAGCTAACTACTCTCCAGATTTAATTGACAACTATCCTTGTACATACAACCAGCTTTACCAAGCGCAATTAAATCACCACACTCCTGACGTAGTATTGCACCTGGCCGACGAGATAACCTGCAGCTAACTACTCTCCAGATTTAATTGACAACTATCCTTGTACATACAACCAGCTTTACCAAGCGCAATTAATTCACCACACTCCTGACTTAGTATTGCACCTGACCGACGTGATAACGTGCAGCTAACTACTCTCCAGATTTAATTTACAACTATACTTGTACATACAACCAGCTTTACCAAGCGCAATTAATTCACCACACTTCTGACTTAGTATTGCACCTGACCGACGTGATAACGTGCAGCTAACTACTCTCCAGATTTAATTGACAACTATCCTTGTACATACAACCAGCTTTACCAAGCGCAATTAATTCACCACACTCCTGACGTAGTATTGCACCTGACCGACATGATAACCTGCAGCTAACTACTCTCTAGATTTAATTGACAACCATCCTTGTACATAAAACCAGCTTTACCAAGCGCAATTAATTCACCACACTCCTGACTTAGTATTGCACCTGACCGACGTGATAACGTGCAGCTAACTACTCTCCAGATTTAATTTACAACCATCCTTGTACATACAACCAGCTTTACCAAGCACAATTAATTCACCACACTCCTGACGTAGTATTGCACCTGACCGACGTGATAACATGCAGCTAACTACTCTCCAGATTTAATTTACAACTATCCTTGTACATACAACCAGCTTTACCAAGCGCAATTAATTCACCACACTCCTGACGTAGTATTGCACCTGGCCAACACGATAACCTGCAGCTAACTACTCTCCAGATTTAATTGACAACCATCCTTGTACATAAAACCAGCTTTACCAAGCGCAATTAATTCACCACACTCCTGACTTAGTATTGCACCTGACCGACGTGATAACGTGCAGCTAACTACTCTCCAGATTTAATTTACAACTATCCTTGTACATACAACCAGCTTTACCAAGCGCAATTAATTCACCACACTCCTGACGTAGTATTGCACCTGACCGACATGATAACCTGCAGCTAACTACTCTCCAGATTTAATTGACAACCATCCTTGTACAAAAAACCAGCTTCACTAAGGACAATGAAATCGTCACATTTCTGACGTAACATTGTACCTGGCCAACACGATAACCTGCAGCTAACTACTCTCCAGATTTAATTGACAACCATCCTTGTACATAAAACCAGCTTTACCAAGCGCAATTAATTCACCACACTCCTGACTTAGTATTGCACCTGACCGACGTGATAACGTGCAGCTAACTACTCTCCAGATTTAATTTACAACTATCCTTGTACATACAACCAGCTTTACCAAGCGCAATTAATTCACCACACTCCTGACGTAGTATTGCACCTGGCCAACACGATAACCTGCAGCTAACTACTCTCCAGATTTAATTGACAACTATCCTTGTACATAAAACCAGCTTCACTAAGGACAATGAAATCGTCACATTTCTGACGTAACATTGTACCTGGCCAACACGATAACCTGCAGCTAACTACTCTCCAGATTTAATTGACAAATATCCTTGTACATAAAACCAGCTTCACTAAGGACAATGAAATCGTTACATTTCTGACGTAACATTGCACCTGGCCGACGGGATAACCTGCAGCTTACTACTTTCCATGTTTAATTGACAATTATCCTTGTACATACAACCAGCTTTACTAAGGACAATGAAATCGCCACATTTCTGACGTAGCATTGCACCTGGCCGACGGGATAACCTGCAGCTAACTATTTCTACCTTTTATTGACAACTATCCTTGCACATAAAACCAGCCTTACTAAAGATTATGAAATCACCACACTACCTTCTGACATAGCATTCCACCTGGCCGATGTGATAATCTGCAGCTAACTTCTTTCTACGTTTTATTGACAACTATCTTTGTACGTTAAACCAGCTTTACTAAGCGCAATTAAGCATTGAAATTGAGCAGCAGGAGTAGGGACAGAGTAGCTTCTTTTTAGCTTTAATTGACTAATGATTTTGTAAGTAATGCTAGATTTACGTAGTATAACACTTAGTCTATTGATATCACTATTTATTTAGCCAAACAACTTAGTAGCTTGACTCAGAATAGCTAGGTTTTTTAAAGGTAATATTTTTGTTTTTATAAATAAAGAATAAAAAAAATAACCACGTATTCTGTTGTAAATCCTGAAATATTCATACTTTGTGTTACTTAAAATCTACATGCTAGTCTTTAATAATATTATAACCACAGTGAGTTCCAGGAATGTATTGAAACTGATATGATTGCACAGTACAAGACAAGACAATGTTGTCAAATAATAAAATCTGAAACAAGATAATTAAACAGTTGATATAATATTATGTTATAGTCTTTTAGTGAGGAATAACTGTTTTTTAATGAAGAGATCGTCTATAGTTCTATTAGAGGCAATTTTAAGTTATAATTTAAACTGGTATCTGAATACTAACTAATCTAAATATCAAAATGTTTATCTACTTAAAAAGTTACCAAAAACATTACAGTTTGACTAGTAAACGAGGAATAAATGTTTAATCTCATTAAGTTTATTAAACTATATTAATCCTAATGATATTATTTATTAATACAATTGTATTTGTATTCATATATATATGTGTGTGTGTGTGTGTGTGTGTGTGTGTGTGTGTGTGTGTGTGTGTGTGTGTGTGTGTGTGTGTGTGTGTGTGTGTGTGTGTGTGTGTGTGTGTGTGTGTGTGTGTGTGTGTGTGTGTGTGTGTGTGTGTGTGTGTGTGTGTGTGTGTGTGTGTGTTTTAGTATTGAAAATGGTAAAAAAATTAAACAACAAGATAAAGAAAAACTTAAACTCTGATATATTTTACAAGCCTGTTCAGACCTAAGGAAATATTGTTACTGCCATTCCAGACTACGTCTGGATATTAATATTTACGCAAATAACCACAGAATGAGTTTCAGTGTCGAGGACTGTTTCTGAGTCTAGATTGTTAGCGAATACTACAAACCTTTCGCAATATGTTTTAATAATAACTGTCAAGATATGAGCGAATACGGATTTCGAATGATGAGTGTAGTCAAACTAAAGCCGACTATTCCTAAAATAGTGCTCTTAGTTAATAGTCCAATGACAAATGAACAGCCGATTCCTTTAATAGATTTGTTACAGCTCTGATTATAATTGAACTGAGATTATTTACCTTTATTATTTGTAAATGGTAAAACATGCCTCTTTAATAAATTGTTGAAATATGAATTTTGGAAACGATTAGTACTACCAGCGTCTAAACTGTTACGTATATTAAAACAATAATAAGTGTAAAAAAGTCTTTGAATCACCAATACAATGTATATACATAATAACAAATGAGAGTCCCCCTATCCCCCTAAGAATTTCAAAATTGACCACCATATTGGAAAATGGCAATTGAATTTTTTAATTTGAACTACATAATTTTAATGAGCATACACAATGAGGTAAAGTTCCCTGTTAAAAACGTTTGCTGTAACATAAGTACTATGATATGTGTGGGGTGTCCATATTGGGTGGTAGTCAGGGTTCGGATGAAAATCAGATCAATACTACGTGGTCTGGATTTCACGTAAAACTTTAGGTCCTTCAGTTGCCCGGATAGTGATAAATAGTTCCTTCTGAGCCAATTCAAACTCATTTAGTAACTAAACTACACGTATCATCCATACACATAATACATTTAGGTAATAGTTCACTTTGCTTTCACTACGAACTAGCTTTGGTTGCGTCTTAAATTTGATAAGTAATAATATTTGTACATACGTTTGAAATATGATATACCCAGACTATAAAGTAAAAAATATAAATAATTTGTAAACTCAGACTAACACTGCCACTGATTCTAGTTGCGTGATAGCGTTACAACACTATAAACGAAAGAACAACAGAGTCCAGCTTGGAATGTCCACTATAAGATAAGATTAACACTCTTTGTGCCGTCGTATCATTAAACAATGCAGATGCATACCTAACTACCAATTCTTCACATAACTTAGACTGACATTGAAATTATACCTCTGAGATTAATTAAAAACTGAAACATTCATATCGCGACTAGATTACTATACAATATTACAATGGGTTGTATTACAACGAAACTTTTTCGAAACATTTAGTAAATTTGTATTTAAAATGAAATTAAAACATAGAACTGATCAAAGCATACAAAAATAAAATAAGGGGTCTTTGCCGTAAATTCACTAACATAACTATAACTTAGGTTAATCTAACACAACAAACCAAAACTAACATAACGTAACTAAGCCTAACATAACCTAACCAAACCGATCATAACATAACTAAACCTAACATAACCTAACCAAACCGATCATAACATAACTAAACCTAACTTAACCTAACCAAACCGATCATAACATAACTAAACCTAACTTAACCTAACCAAACCGATCATAACATAACTAAACCTAACATAACCTAACCAAACCGATCATAACATAACTAAACCTAACTTAACCTAACCAAAGTAGTGGTAGTGAATTAATGGAAAACGTCTAAAATAAGTAATTTTTATATTTATTTGCAATATATATATATATATATATATATATATATATATATATATATATATATATATATATATATATATATATATATATGGTAAGAAATTAGTCTTATCGTTACATAGCATAATTGTTTCTGCTTTATTTATAAAATGCATTGCTTTATTTACATGTTTAGTTTCAGAGTGAAACTGGTTGAAAATGTTGGGTCCTATACATTTAACATTTTGTTTAAAAATAGTTTTGTACTCTTCTTTGTCGGAATCAATTATTACTGAATAACACAAAAAATATAGTAATACGAAATAGCATCCACCTTATAGCATACACCTTATTACTGACTTAAACTATGAATCAAAATAGAATTGTTGCAAAAAAGGTACCTGAGTTTGTATTATATTTTATAAGTGAGTAGTCAGTAATAATATAAAGGTTACAGCAAAAAGTGTTTGCAACACCATCACCCAAAAGACCGTATATTAAAATGCTAATTCTTTAAAAGCTTGACACTGGCACTCGTTATGGTTGAGCACTACCTAAAGTGGACTACTTAGCTATTAATAACCGACAACCAGCTTCGTATAGTGTTTGTTATTATTTAATGGACCACTTGTTTTAGTTATTAATATTTGTAAGATTTCTGTTATAATACAGGGAGAGTCTTTTCAAACGCAACCCACGTTTTTATATTAGTTGAATTTCAATACAATTAACAATACATATCATTGACAATACATATAGTTAATACAATGGTTTCAGTTCATAAAATTTAGTTTGAAAGCATCTTGACATAAAACAAATGATTTTGTTTTAAAATATTCCTCCACCATAAGCACTCTTTGTTTTTTGTTTAAAACGATGTTTCTAATCTCAGCTCAATGAAATTGCATGAAACCCAAATAAAGTGATGCAACAATGTAAATCAAGTGATAGCCAAAGAAGAAGAAAAACGAAGGCTACCAACCTATGAACTAGAAATTATCTTAAACCTTTATTTCTTGTACTTGTATATAGGGTTAGGTTTTAAAAGAAACACCTCGAATTTCTGACCAATTCCCTTGCAAAGTATAATACATTTCAGATTTAAAAAATAAAGCATGGTAATTTATTTTGTAAGTATCGAAATACACATATGAAGGTTATAAATAAAATGGCCAAAAACAATTTATTGACAACTGTAACACGAGTTATTATGCTGTCTTATAATTTACAGCACTTGTTATACTTTTAACAATTTCCTTTAATTTTTTTTATTTAATTTTTATATGCTAATGGCATTTTCAGGAAGGTGGTCTAGTTTTGGTACTATGAATGTTGAGTTAGTTGCAAAATTTTCATTTGATATTTCCACTTATGCTGGATCCACTTATCCAAAATCTTTGTTATCGTATTTATTTTAACGCTTTAGAATCAGAATAGTTTATTTTTGAATAATTACATTATTGGGTCCTAACAAATTGTGACGCATATTAATCTGATCTCCCTAGTAATCTCATAATCCTTGTAGATTAAATTTTTGTATGAGTTTAGATTTTAACTCGAAAATCAGTTATAACTTAAACAGTTTATGGAAAAATTTGAAGAACAGGAAGTCGTTTACTTTATCTATAACGGTCCTTGTCAAAATAGTATTTGTAACTAAACTGTTAAATCGTCATAGTTGTATTTGTCTTGTTATATTTTATCTCTCCATATTATTTCATAAATAACATAAATTAGGATTTAATGGTACAATTTATATCTTTTTGAAAATGGTTAATATATTTCTTGTAAGTAATATTTATGACATCCAAATATAATATGTAATGTAATTTCTTTTCCGTTTTGGCCACAAAATGTTTTCAGTTTATCATACTGTAATTTATAAGATGCAACACTTTGACGTCAAGAATATGAACTATACAGTTTTATTGTTTGCTCTACTTAGACAAGTTATAATTACATAACTTGTCAGGAACTATGTTACAACCATACATTACATCTGGGAACTGTGACCTACAATACATACATAGAGCTAAACAACATAATTAAGTATGCAGCTAGACAAATGTAGGAAGCTCCCTTCAGAAATGGCGTGTATCAGTTCTTATTACACCAATAACTATATTTTTTGTTTTTTATTTGAAAATACGTTTCCTGTAGCCCTACCCAACTACCCTCTAGTCCATACGCAAGCAGTGGTATTTTTTTACTTGTGAAATTATATATATATATTATTTATGGACATTTTGTATAGTTTAGAAGAAAATTTAAATATCAATCTTGCATTAAAACTGATACGATTCCACCCAATTTTATATAACCCATATTTATTTAAAAAAAGGAATGCTATTTATTTTACTCTAAGAGTAGTGAAATAACTTCAAGAGTCATAAAAAAGGCATTCTTAGTACTCTATACAAGTGACAAAACTCTGTAGAAATGTTAATAGTCTCCATTAAAACAGTTTTTGGGAACAATTGAAGGACATGCAACAACTGACTCTTTTGCTACTGTCATTGACTGTCGACCGAGGGTTGTCTTTACATAGCAACTCACTGCAACCTAGAAGGTTTTGGAGTTGTGGACGAGATGGTTCTCGAATGGTGATCTAGTTCCCAATTGAATGCTATGTAGCAACTGACTCAAACTATCGAGTTTCTTGTTGTGTTGACCTTCAGTTGCAGTAGTGTTGTCAAACTTCATCACCACAGTTAGTTCAACACGTCAAGATTGATTGATAGACATCCATTATATTCCAGCAGCTAGTGTATGTTTGCATGGTTAGACTCTTCTGCCACTGTAATTTACTGTCGGCCAAGGGGTGTCTTTATATAGCAAGTCACCGCAATCTAGAAGGTTCTGGACCTGTGGTCTAGATGGTTCTCGAATGTGAACTATTTCCGTACGACCACCATTAATGACGGTTCTGGACACAACTTCAGTGAATTTAACTGCTATTCTCACAACATATAAAGGCTGCTGGATTGACTCAGATATCGGAAGTACCACAACCCCCACGCAGCGAGACGGGTTGCAATTGTCTGCGTGGTACCCTCGGTTGCCACGATACGTGACGAAATACTAAATAGAGCTAAGAACTGCTAATGGCCCCTTATAAAGAATCGTGTTTGCTTACTGAACATCTCATTATTATATTTAATATCTCATTATTATAACATCCATTTACAGTTTGAAATGACACTGAAAGGGAACTGAATTTTTGGTCATGCTTGGTAATTGTTTAACATATAGCTCCTAGTAAATTCTGATAGTTTAAATTCCTCAGTACTTGTTTTTACAATACCGTGTTTGTTTATATACGCTATTGCCCTTTAAACATTCAAATAATATTAAAAACTAGAAAAATAGTATTGTGAATTTGTTATGGTTACCCTGAAAAAAAATGGTAGTTCATACGATTTGCCTTAATGTAAATTTTAAAAGTGTAGACATGCCAAGATTAGGTTATATTGATATTCTTTGTTTATTATCCAGGCCTTTCGAAAGAAGCAAAAACATAAAAAAAATCTTCTAACTACTTTATTGTATACAAGCCACTTGTGTTTGTAAAGGGTGGGATCAATAATAAGTTTTTTTTTTTTTTTTTTTTTTTGTAAATATTACAGTTTTTAGTCGATGGTCTCCGTATTTACTTTAGATTTTGTTGGATGGAATTAACAAAATTTGTATACAGTTTTAAAATGAATTGCAATAAAACCATGAAAAATGTTGTTTAATTATTTATAAAATACAAGAGGCTTTTTAATACTGTCCCTAACGATAGAAATTACATAACAGAAAGCGTCCATTGATAACCAAGTGGTAACGCTTGTACATTCCTTGTAGGTCAAAACAACGTAACCGACTAAAAAGGTACTTTTATTGTGAGTTCTATTGTACTAGTAAAACCTGGAATATTTTTACCAAATGAAGGAGGATTTCAATAAAACGATTCAACATATTAATATGAAGATAATGTATGAAATTTGGTCAACATTGTTGAGTATAATTAGACAGGGTAATGTTCCAATTGGTAAAATAATATTATTAACATAAAATTTTCCAGAGACCTCATTTTGTATGAACATTGTGTTTGGAAGATTTGTGAAGTCATATATTTGGTTTTAAGATGTTTTCATTTTTATGATATTGGGATGAACTAGTATATAGTATGGGCTGTTATATTAAGAAATAGATAGGCAAGTCTATGTGTATCTTTATACACTGTGTATGTTTGAAATCAAATGTCATGTGTACAAGAAACAACTTTGTCGAGTTTCTTAAACGTAGAGCTTGTGTGGGTAACTTAAGAGATTTTCTACTTTGGGTTTGGTGAGAGATCACTTACATTTACGTGCAAGCTTTAATTTTCATTTTATATTTAAGGCCTAGTGATCCTTATCCTGTGCACAGAATGAAGATTTAAACTGTTGACTACGAATATGCACATACGATATAATTTCTTTCATGTAAGAACAATTACTAACCTAATGGCTCTTATTGTTTAAATAGTGTTGTCAAATATATTTTGGTACAGAATCCAAAGGAATTTTTAGTAAATCTGTACATTAACATATATAAATGACAACTATGGTTAAATGAGATGATGTACTCAAACAGTTATAAATAAGCTCACGTACCCCACGGAGATTCTCAATACAGACAAGTCATTTACTACAAACTTAATTGGAAACATCTTTAAGTGCAGTTGTTATAACCCTTAGGCAGTTCATAAAAGTCTCTATAGTAAATTGCTCTTTGATCATTGATGCAGTGTGACGTCCAATTTACAAAGCCATCATACTAATTGGAGAATATATGATAAACATACAACGCTCTGATTCTGAAGGATATTAATATCAGACATATCAAAGTTTAATATTTCATACCGATAAGATCTATTGATTTTATTTGATGTAAGATATACAAATAGCCTCCTTTGCCGTACGTATAAAGAGAAACAAGTATAAATTAGTGTTTATATTATATCTTACATTTGAAGTATGGACTTCAACGGTCTTTATGAACATTTAAACACTATATCAGTATTGTTTTAATATAACCAGTGATTTATTATAAAACAATGGAATACCCCTGCAAACGTCAAGTGTCATTTTAGCAACTCGTGTAATTTTTTCATTTCACGCTTATATGGTTTAATAAATGACGTTTCCAACCATCCAATGGTGTTTAATCCATACGGTGAATAGTAACGAAGCCTCTGATTGACCAGTATCACGATATTTATTACTTAACATAATCTACTTCTTTTAGAGGAAACATTTTGAAATCCTAGAACACATTTTAGTCGGAGCCAACAAACCATATTTTTTTCAAGACTCATGGTCCAAACCCATTAGTTTTTGGACTACAAATATTGTATAAAAATGTTTTAGAAAGATAACATCATGTATACAATTATTTTTGTATAACTTTTGCCAATAGGAAATTATACAAAACAATCGTGTTTATAGTTTTATTACATTAAACCCCACGACTGTATTTTCAGCTGTTCTTGCAGAAGTTCGGCCTGTTACGTCAGAGGTTTATGCTGACCCAATCACTTATGCTGTACACGGACAGAGGTTCTCAGAGTTGGAGTGGACAAAGCCTGATTTTATTTCAGGCACACGTGCCTGATCCACTTAGAGTATGATTTAGTTGTTATTGTAAAAGGCAAGCCTAGGTTTATGACATTTTAACTAGTGTTATTTAATACCAATTTAATTATACGCATTAAAAACAAATTATTAATACAACAAACGGATGGTTTAAATATAGGTCTGAAATATTTCTTCACACAACCCCTCATTTAAATGAAAAAGAGTAATATAATATAAAGGCGTAGTGGATCAGTGGCTATGGCTTTGGACTGCGGAGGGCTTTTTCTAAGGTTCGAATCCGCACTGAGCCAACGGTCGGTACTTCACTCGTTGAATAAAGTTGACGCACAAGCCTGTAGGCCCGTGTCAACTGGCGAGTGAAGTTAAAAAAAAAAAATAAATTATGAATAAAACTATTAACATATTATAAGTATGTTTATTCTTTTATATTTCTGTAAGATTACTAAAAACATGTATATACTAGTTTGGCTTCTAAATGACAAGTATGATTATAAATAGTTGTTATGCAGAGCAAATCTTATAATATGTTTTCGACAAACCCAAATCGTAAGTGAAGTTTATTACTCTAAGAGTTACAATAAAGAATTTGATTGAATAAAAACAGTTTCAGGATATTGCGTTATTTACACATACAACTCAAATGAAGGACATTGATTTTTATTCATAAAATATTTAATATGGACTAATTATTTAGTAATATAATTACTTAATTAATTATTATGTGTATTCCTATTGCTCTTCGTGATGTTATTATAAATGCTAACTTCGAATGTATTCATGAGAAAACTAGGATCAGCACCAACACAACACTTTCACTTTTTTTCCCAAGATTAAGGTGATTTCGAAAGATTGTTTATTTTTCTTGTTTAAGACTTAAAAATATCTGTTATATGCCTTAAATATAAAGAAAATAATTTCATAGTTAAATATATTTATTTAGCAATTGGTCGGTAGCGTAGTTGGTTCAATTCCAACTTCTTGTGCTAAAGGTTCTCAGTTCGATCCCAATCAGAGTCATAAAACATTTTGAGAAGGATCAGCTGATAATCACCGGCTGTTCATTTGTCATTGGGCTATTAATTAATGACACTTTCTAAGGAATAGTCGGCCTTAGTTTGTAACAATGACTACATTCGCTCATCTACACTCATCACACTCATTCGAAATCCATATTCGCCCATATCTTGACGATCGGCGTCTTATGAATAAATAAATAAATAATGTATCATTTATTTTATGTAATAAATCATTTGTGAATAATTATTTGCCATTATTTTATGTTTATTAACCAATAGTGACACAAAAAATATAAATGAATGAGAATTATCATATATTTAGGTACTAACCAAGGTAGTTGAAATTTTAAGATGCTATAAAATATTATATGTATGGAAAGCCCACACACGTTAAGGCAATGTAGTTCAAATATAATAAGATTAAGGTATTAAGTACTTGTTTAATTTAAACTCACAAAACATTAATTTAAATGAAGTGAGTGCGTATGTTTTTCATATTTTGTTGTTTATTCTAAGCTTATTATAATTTCCTGATAAAAAAATTAATACAAATTGCATTAGATAATGTTATCTAAATTACTTATTACTTTTATAAATTACGTATATATGTGAAGAAACAAGCAGGCTACTGAATAGTAAACATTAATAAACGTATACTTTACAAAATCTACAGAGTATAAATATTCTACAATATCACACCGGATACCTGTTGTAGTAGTCATTCTTCATTGTTAACTTTAGAGATGTTGAGTCGTGTAATTGTATGACAATATTAATATTGAATTGATTGTTTGACAACATGAATATTGGAGGAAGTAAGAGAAGTTGAGTGTACCGAATGCGATTTATCATATCGACAGATGTACTCCAGTGTTTTACATCGTACCTTATGGGTGCATTCGATCCATGTTACTTGCAGTTAAAGCAATCTAGGATCCTTTCCATTTATTCACTACCACTAATTTTTTTCGTTAATTCACTGCCGCTTGATAAATACTCTCTACTGCTCTAAAAACTGTTCACCAATCATTTTTACGTCCACTGTGGTATTCCTTGCCCACTAGGAATACGATATCACTGGCCTTATCGCTTCCTAAGAACTTACACGTGGATAGCACATTCGGTCGTAAGTCAGTCATTGGATTTACTTGTTTAGGATCAACTTTAGAAGCCACCTAACCTAACCTGACCTGACCTAACCTAACCTAACCTAACCGTAATTGCGATAAAACATTAGTGGTAGTGATTTAATGGTTTAAAGTCTGCAATCTACTTTGGGCTATACAACGTGGAATATTAAAAATAGAATTAATGTTAACTATAACTATTGTTATTGCAATCACTATAACTGCGTCAATAATATATTTCTTTCCGCCTCATTTTGAGACATATATCTTAATTTTTCTTCACTCCATGAAGTGAACAGTTATATATATATATATATATATATATATATATATATATATATATATATATATATATATATATATATATATATATATTAATATCACTATATACTATTTTTAAGGATTAAATCAACAACCAGATTTTACAAGTAACGTTGTACAATGTCATCAGGCCGGCTAGTACAGTAGTATGGAAACGCCTTATGAAATACACAGGGTAGAGATCTCAGTACTGTCAACTTAAGTGTGAACGCAGAGTATTTAGTTGTCGCTATACAGACTGGAACGTGTCACACTTGTTATTTTCCCTTGCTTCTCTACATAGCAGAACAAACTTGAGCAATATTTATTGATCCTATATAAATATGACTTTCAAGGGGTGCCATTTTTGTTCACAAAATATTAATTAATACCTTAAAACTGTAGTCTTACTATTATATTCATATCTAATGGTGTATGTGTGTAAGTTATTCAATCACGCAAAAACTATTGGACCCATTTTGCAGAAATTTTGCATGGAAATTCTAAGGGTCTCTGGTCAACACACAGGCTTATCTTGATTTTGAAATTCCATGCCACATGCTTCTATTGTGGATAGAATTGTTACTTGGTGACCTGCTGATCCACTTTAGGAGTATTTCGGTCACTTTTAGGGCTAAATAAGTCTTGGTAGCCTTAGGGCGCAAAGAATTAAATTTATAAGTCTATACATTTAGCAATCCATCTTAAATTATTAAATGTAGACATATGATTTGTATAGGTATGATTAAATTGTTTTAGTTACATATTTTTATGGACTATTTCACAATGTCTCGTTTACTACTTTGTAATATGAATCGTTCCTTTCCTTATGAGACTTAAAAAGGTTACTTTAGATGAAATAAATTAAAAAGTTTAATATTTAGTTATAGTAATTTTTTAATTAATTCAAACGTATATGCCTTTAAATTTGTTATATAAAAAAGTATCACAAAATCAATTTAATCAAAATAATAATTACGTGAAAATATTTTTCAAACATAATTGATAGGGTCACACTGTATTAACTTTTACTTACATATTCTATGAAAAAATTATCTTCTAAAAACAGACTATGTAATAGGTTGTAATGAAATAAGTTATACTTTTAAAGTTGGTGGCTACGTAAATGGAGAAAATGAAACGAAACGTCTTCATAAGTATTAAAAATTAGAACATTTTAATGTTTAAAATATGAGGCTAGTTCTTTTTAAAGAATACTGTATTAAATTTGGGAACAAGTTTTTAGAAAAAATAATATATTTTGAAAATACATTACATATCTCATTAAGGGTGTTTCTTTAAGCAAGTCATATGCTGCAGTCGTTCACTCATCCTTACTGTATTGAGAAAGACTTTTTTGTTGTTTTCTACCTAAATATTCTTCTCCCATTTCCTCTAATTCTCCTATTGTTTCCCTCTATAACTGTTCTTTAAAGTTATCTTCACGTGTTCTAGCCAATACATTTTCTTCTTCTTTTAGTTTTCAGAATCCCCAAATCCACATCTACTTAGCTTCTAAATCTCGTCTTCTCTCCTTATCAAATGTCATATATCACAGAAATTATGTACAATCCTTAAATCAGCTGTTAGTTGGCTGCCAACCAGAACAAGTACAAACTCGATCAACCGAACCAGGTAGTGCGTGGAGACTCCTGATGTTGTACCGAATATTCTAATGGACCGGCTTAGCTGTTACTGTTGACAACTTACTGTACTATTAGAATTGATGATCAGGATCTAAGAATGTATTGTACTTGTCCTTTACTATATCTAAAAGCAGACTTATATAAAACATAGCATATAAGTCTGATCATATAGAGTGTTAGGTCAGATATCGTTAATTATATTTAAAACATTATAAATTCTAATGTTAATAAAATATAGGACTATGAACAGAATAAAATCATCATACACTATTATTTGTTACTCTTTAAGAAAATGACTTTTACGTACAATCTGAAACATATAAGGACGTGCGTATGAATAAGTAAAATTATTTCAAAACAAATCATTATTTCCAGAAATACGTATGGCTAATTAGCATATACTGTATTATACATTGAAAAGAAAGAAACAAACGAGTATATTTTCAAATTAAATATAAAGTACATTGAAAAAAGGTCTAATTTATTGTTTAAAAATAAAAATTGTTCATTTTATTATATATAATGTTAACGCTAAATTTGTAATTGTTTTGGTCAAATCGACTGTTATACATTACATGACAGTGTATTTGATAATGTATTAAATGTATATTATTATGTATATGTATTAATGTATATTAAATCACCTAAATCAATTTTTGGGTGTCTCCAGTTCTAAGATACGTTCAAACAAGCAATTTTACATCTCTTTTAGTATCGTGTTAGGAATAGTAACAATTCCGCAAGGGTGCTGAGTGACGTCAAGGGGACAAGAAAAATGTTCAATGTTCCAGTCTTTAACCCCCTCCATTCTTCCAGTATTAACGGCAACGTTTAATTAAATTTAGTCGAACGTATATAAAGATGTGGTAGTATAACAAAAGTTGGAAATAGTCTGTCTGGGTGTGCGTGCGTATGTAAATTCAAAGCTTGTAATATAATTGCATTTGTGTGCAGCAGAAATATGATCGTTAAATTGGTTTGTGTTTGTTAGTGGAGAAAATTACACGAGATGGCATAATGGAAAATGTATGCAGGATGGAAAAAATGGAAACTCTTTCACAACTTTTCTATGACTTCATGTAAAAGTGAAATATTGTACATCATCATGGTTACAAAGATCATACTTTCTGATATCATTCATCTTTTTGGAAGACAGCCCAAGAGGAGTTGAACGAAAATCTTCAACGTAAGCCTATGTCAAGTTTGGTATCAAATAAAAGCTC
This sequence comes from Stictocephala bisonia, assembly GCA_035578905.1. NCBI lineage: Eukaryota > Metazoa > Arthropoda > Insecta > Hemiptera > Membracidae > Stictocephala > Stictocephala bisonia. Next base: position 1,380,512 of record JAQJVL010000100.1, on the reverse strand, counting down.
TATTCAAGAGAAATTAATTGCTGCAAAATGGACTTTGTAAGGTTTAACCTTTCCAGAGTAGCGGCCATTTGAATTTTGAAGTAACTAATTTGAACAATATTATGTCTCCACTATTAAACGGTTTCAAGTAAATTATTCTGATAAAAAATTATACTTTATGGAACACAATTAGTCAAAAAAATCAACCATAAAATAAATTATCTAAGAAAAAACATTGTTATGAAAGCGTTAACATATTTCTTTCCACCCTGTATATATTCTTAGTGTTATTGGTAATGCCTATTGTTTATATTAATAATAGTTTTTTAATTAACATGACAAAATAAAACAGAACGTAATTATTTTCAAAGTTCCTATGCAGAAATGCATAGTTTATGCTCTCACATAGTTTGTATTATAATAAAGATTCAGCCACATTATAGATAGGCTACTTAGAAATTGACATATATAATACATTATATAAACAAATGTTTATTTATTACTCCACGTTGTTTTTTATGTATATTTTAAATATATTTTTCAGCTGAATGAATTAATAAATGAAAATCATTTTACTCTAAAAATCGCACAGTAACTTGCAGTAGTATTATTTATGAAACAAAAACAAAGAAAACTATTGAACATAGATTTTTTTTAGAAAGTTTAAACAAACTGTAAATTAATATCCAAATACAAATATATAGTACTGTACAAAAATAATTATAATAAATAAATCATGTAGCTCTCTTGCAATACTTTATGGCTCATGAAAATATTAGCTTTGTACTAAAGATTATGTTTAGCTGACCTCTAATATATCATATTTTTCATAAACCTAATTATATTTGTAGACAACTATCGTTTGAAAACATGCGCATTGTATATTAATGAGATTAGTAATAGAACATTTGCATATTAATAATATGAGTTTTTCTAACTAAGGTTATATTCGAATTTTATTATCATTATAAATCGTGTTAGAAAGTGCTGAAGAAAGTATATTTTGGTAAAGAGGAATAGTTATTCATGCAAACATAAAGTAAATGCCACGTAGTTCAAGTCACCTTGATAGAGTGGTAGTCAGTGTCCAGATGTTGTGTAGAAAAAAAAACTAAGAATCTGGCTTGTCATTAGCTGAAAATCAGAATACTACTACGTGGTTCAGATTCTACGTAAAACTGTAACGTTCTTTACTTGCCCTAGATATTTGGCTATTGATGCATGGCAATATCTAAGAAATATTTGACCTTAGTAACAATGACTACACTCGTTCATCTACACTCATGAACAACTCATCTTCACCCATAAATTACAAATAAACGTCTTAATAATGAATAATCCATTAATAAACCTTTCTACACCGATCTCCTTGCTACATTCTGTATATGGTTATTCATGTATTAAATTTATAATACCATTATTCAAAATGAGAATAACAGCTCAATCAATCACATAAAAGTAAAAGACTACTATGGTGGTATGTCCTTTTATTCGTGTAACTGGCCGAGAAACTAAAAACATAGGCAAGAAGTTCGTAGTTACGCATTGCAGCTGGCTCATTAACTGTTATTTACGAACACCTCGGAGACATCGTGTACTACTACCTTAAGCAAAAACATTATTTATGATTATTTCTATCAGGGTTATTTTCAAGTCCTTCTCAGCTTCCTATAATTGTCTCTAATTGTGTTTGTAATTTGTGGCAGACAAACTTTCTTGACACTTAAACTAATTATTTTTTTTATTGCCACTGCTTTTTTCTTTATTAGTATAAACTGTTTTTATCGACTTCAAAATATAATTTATACGTAATAATTGCTAAAATAACGATGAATGAATATAAATATATAATAATCAGTAAACATAAATTAATGGGGTTTTATTTTTATGAATTTTGTCTCAAGTGACTTTTCATAATCGACTTAAAAAAAACACAACTTTTTGTCAGTTAATCTTTTATTTGAGAACAATAACATTAAACACTGTACATCCTTATAGATAACACACGAAAATTATTATTTCTTTTTTAATGTGCAATTGATGTCCTGCACAAGGCTCGTCTAACCTTTATTCAAAGTTGCACTACAGCACTTTAGCTTAGTGAGCAGACTTATGTAGTGAAGCCCTAGCTATCCCACAGACTAAAGCACACCTGGGGGCCGTAATACGAACTAATGGTCCTAGGCAAAAAGCAATGCTACCTGCCTCTCTAGCCTCACTGATAAATAGTAACTCCCATCGAATATATTTGTTGTAGTGATTTATCCCACAACATCTGTGTTTTTATAATAACTATAATTTGATATTAAAATATACTATTATAAAAATTTGTGATAAAAGATATACTAATATTTTTATCAAATAAAACTATAACATGCAGACAAAGCCGTCAAGCAACATCGAGAGTGGCTGTTCCTTTGAGGGGGGACCAGTCGGGATGATTGGTGGTGGTTTGGAAGTCACCCTTTTGCCTTTGGCCCCCCGTGAACAATTACATAGTGTAAACAATTACATACCTGTATTATCATATTCAATATTAATTTATACGACACCGATCATATATAAGTGGACAGATATAAGGGGTAAACAAGTGCAGATGAACGAGTGTAGTCATTTTTACATGAAGTACATTTAATAGCCAGGGCAACTAAGGAAACTACACCTTTACGTGGAATCCAAACCACGTAATAGTGAAATGATTTTTAGCTAATTTACTTTACCCAATGATTGTTAGCTGAACATTGACTATCACACAACATTGACACAGCAAACTTCTTTATTAGATTACATATCGGTGACAACCATTGAGAGGACGTCATGCTGGTATTAAGTGGACGGCGAATAGCACCTATCACCTATAGTTTCCTCAACTTTTTCCCCAAGTAGCTGGGTTACAACACTTTTCCTCTATTAAAGTTTCCTTATATTTAGTATATTTTTAATCCTTATGTATTGTATATAAGTCTAGTTTAGTGATGAAAACATACATTGTAATTAATTAATGATTAAAAGACACTTTAATAAGTCAAAAATAATAGTCAATAATTGTGATTATAAGTTAAAAGTAAACGTTGAAATGGTTTATTTTTACTAGGCGAAGTTAGGCCTAAGGAGCTTTCTCTAACAGGTAACCTGAGGGCCAACGAGTTAAGGGTGATTCCAATCCAACAACAGTGACCGACCAGGCAGGCTGTCAGTAAGGACGGGATCTCTACCACTTACCCATCCAAGGAACAGCCACACTAGATGTTGCATGATTCTGTAACTTGTGATAAAGTTGAGAACCTCCAGTCAAGGCTATTGAACAAGTTATTAAAAGCTCAGTAGATATTTAAGACAAAGTGAGATTAAACTAGATGTAATTGTTAAGAAGAACCGTTTGTTAGAGAATACGAAACAACTATTAAAAATGGTAAATATGTTTGTTAGTTTGTTAAAATGTATTAGGGAGTGTTGATGTATTTTTATAACAAGGCTAAACTTTGCATTAAAGTGACCTTCGTCACGGTTTCATAATAATAAGTAGTTCTGAAAGCAATATTTTACCCAGCTTTCCTAAAGGGTTACGCAATTATTTTTACTTATTTTTGTCGTGTGGGAATATAATTAATAATACTTACTAAACCACACATGTAATAAGCAATTAATCGTCAAAAGCGTCCTCTAGAGTAGTTTTTGTGTTATATTAGTTAGACGTAGAACTGCTAGTTTAGGAAACAATAATATGGATACCATGTTGCTTTATAAAGGAAAGTTAAGTCAAGTAAATATTTTGAACATCAAAAGATAATTATTGGACACAACAATTTAATAGTACCCGTGGGAATAGTTTGTGAGGGCACTTCGTGAACACGCAACGCCCGCTTTAAATTATGGATATAATAACCGAGTGAATAAAACTTAACCTTACAAAGATAAATTTAATTTTAGCAAAGTTCAACATCCTCTTAAAGGTGTCGAATTTAGTTCAAATAGTCGTATTTAATAGCAGTACTGAAACTAGAGATAACAAATATTTAAATTAATATTGAAAGCAGAGCAAACGTGATTGGTTTTAATTTTTTTAACATATAAAGAAATTATAATTTTTACTTAATCTTTATTCTTGTTGAAAGGGAAAATGAGTTGTTTTGTTTTCGAGAAACAATTAACAATATTAATGCTTTTTTTAATACATTAAAATAAATATTTATAAATCTTTTTCACACGAATATCAAATTGACATATCTAATTATGTCTCATTAACAAAGAATTAAATTGAATTAGATGTGAGATATTTAAAAGTAACTAAAGTTAAAAATTCCCGTTTTATTATTATCGAGCTATTAACAGTATATTAGATTGTTTTGTATGTTGTATACCATCAAATTTCCATTTTGATTCATTGATATAAGGTCAAGATAACGGAGTCAAGCAGCATCGAGCGTGGCTGTTCCTTGGATGGGAGACCGTTTGAACGATCCCGTCCTTGCACGCAACCCGCCTGACCGGTCACTGGTGGTGGTTCGGAAGGCACCCTTAAGCCGTTTTCCCCAGGTTAAGTGTTAGAGAGAGCTTCTTAGCGCCTGGTAAAATAAGACAATCTTTAAAATTTAACTATTAACTTTTTTAACAGTAAATTTGCCATTCACCTAATACACTAAGCCGTTAGTACGCAAATAACTATCTGCAGTTGTTAACAATAACTATCCCGTTCACTTAATGCACTATCTCTAAATATGAATTGATAAAAAATGTATTTAATGAGTTCTACCATTTTTGCTAAACTATATCAGTTGTAATATAAGACCATCTTAAGACAAATTATAGCTGGGACGCTTTAGCAATGTGGTGAAACTGTTTAATCAATAATATATTTTCAGTGGTATACTTTAAAACATAATTAACCTTTTTAAACTTTGAACTATAAATCGGATGAATATAACATCTATATATTCTTTGAATGTCACTACATGTCAAAAACATCGACAGAAAATAAGTTGGTTGACTAATCTTAACTCTTAGACATTCAAGGACTAAGATTACAAGGGAATGTTTTCCTTTTAGTTTTTCTGCAGCAAAAACACAACAGGATAAATCAACTGTATGTGTCAGCGAATTAAATGATTTAAATAAAATTTAACCAAGTAATACTACAAGGTTACTTACTACCTATGTAACCACGACTTTCATAATGAATTATTCTGACCATTTAATGTCACTTCTTAAATATCAGACAATTACCTTTAGCAAGATTCTACATTTTTCATATACTTAATCGTATTTTAATCAAGAATGCATTTTGATTTGTTATAGCCTTCCGGCTATTTTTGTCTCATGACACTACGTAGATGAATTTAATTTTATGTAAGCTTAAGATACGAATTATACTTGCCATGGGACAAATGTATGTTATGAAATAAATTATCTGAAAAAAACTTTCGGTATATTAATTCGTAAACAAAAAGTCCTTAAAATATGTCATTCTCAATAAATAATAATTGAAATTAGCTAATAGGTTACTTTCGATGTATCAAATATTGATATAATATTATGTAAGTTTTAGATATAAATTAAAGAGATAGTATCCTGAAAATCTTTCAATTTCAATTAAATAAGACAGTATGATAAAACATTAATGCTACATCAGTAGTTTATCGTTAAACTAATAATATTAAAAGTAATTAGCTGACCATTCCCTACACAATAATCGTAAAGCAAAATTACTAGAACTTTTAAAATTACAACTGAAATGTTAGTAATCTTAGAACGCACGTACGTCAAGTGCTGTAAAAGGTTCATGCTGCTCTGTCCTGTGGTTTTAGAGCATTACTCTGGCCTGGTCACTTATGCTGAACATGGACAGCGACTCTTGGAGTTTGGATGAACAAAGCCTGATTAGGTTCCGAAACACGCGCTTGATCTAGGTGCAGTCGACTTGATGGCATAGTTCAATAGCACTCGGTAAACTAAAGTGGTCACTGGTCAGTGACCCATTTATATGAGGTTTAATACTTTTTCTGTTTTGAAATGCAATACAACACTTTATATTATTATCGTTTTAATATCTGCAGAGGCTGTCGGTCATGTTGTTTAAAGTTAAGAGTCAGAGGTTGTCGGCCATGTTGTTTAAAGTTAAGAGTCAGAGGTTGTCGGCCATGTTGTTTAAAGTTAAGAGTCAGGGGCTGCTATCCATGTTGTTTAAAGTTAAGAGTCAGAGGCTGTCGGTCATGTTGTTTAAAGTTAAGAGTCAGAGGTTGTCGGGAATGTTGTTTAAAGTTAAGAGTCAGAGGCTGTCGGCCATGTTGTTTAAAGTTAAGAGTCAGAGGCTGTCGGCCATGTTGTTTAAAGTTAAGAGTCAGAGGGTGTCAGTCATGTTGTTTAAAGTTAAGAGTCAGAGGTTGTCGGCCATGTTGTTTAAAGTTAAGAGTTAGAGGCTGTCGGCCATGTGGTTTTAATGCCATAAGAACAATGTTATTTGAGAATCCATATTTCTTTATTATTTATTGGCTGAAAGTTATGTATATTGTGTCGTTTTAAACTTTATCTTATTGTGCATTGGGTTTTCTTTTGATATTTTGATAACACTCGTTTATGTATTTTTAAATAGATGAAAATAAAAGTTTAAAAATAACAATTTCATAGATTTTTTCTATAAAACCAATTACGAATTTACAAAGCGATTTCAGCGGGCAACTTATTTGTTAATAAAATGCAATTCGTTTGGTAAAAATCCATTGAAGTATAGCTGATTAATTTGGATACGTGTGATTGTATGTCCGGTTCAAAATTAACATTGTTCTTAAACATGGTATTAAAACCAACATGGCCAACAGCCTCTGACTCTTACCTAACTTTAAACAACATAGCCGACATCCTCTGACTCTTAACTTTAAACAACATGGCCAACAGCCTCTGACTCTTACCTTTAAACAACATGACCGACGGCCTCTGAATCTTAACGTTAAACATCATGACCGACAGCCTCCGACTCTTAACTTTAAACAACATGGCCAACAGCCTCTGACTCTTACCTTTAAACAACATGGCTGACAGCCTCTGAATCTTAACGTTAAACATCATGACCGACAGCCTCTGACTCTTAACTTTAAACAACATGGCCAACAGCCTCTGACTCTTACCTTTAAACAACATGACCGACGGCCTCTGACTCTTAACTTTAAACAACATGACCGACGGCCTCTGACTCTTAACTTTAAACAACATGACCGACGGCCTCTGACTCTTAACTTTAAACAACATGACCGACAGCCTCTGACTCTTAACTTTAAACAACATGGCCAACAGCCTCTGACTCTTAACTTTAAACAACATGACCGACGGCCTCTGAATCTTAACGTTAAACATCGGCCAACAGCCTCTGACTCTTACCTTTAAACAACATGGCCGACATACTGTGACTCTTAACTTTAAACAACATGGCCAACAGCCTCTGACTATTACCTTCAAACAACATGGCCGACATCCTCTGACTCTTAACTTTAAACAACATGGCTAACAGCCTCTGAATCTTAACTTTAAACAACATGGCGACAGCTTCTGACTCTTAAATTTAAACAATATCACCGACAGCCTCTGACTCTTACCTTTAAACAACATGGCCGATAGCCTCTGACTCTTAACTTTAAACAACATAGCCGACAACCTCTGACTCTTAACTTTAAACAACATGACTGACAGCCTCTGACTCTTAACTTTAAACAACATGGCCGACAGCCTCTGACTCTTAACATTAAACAACATGGCCGACAACCTCTGACTCTTAACTTTAAACAACATGGCCGACAGCCTCTGACTCTTACCTTTAAACAACATGGCCGACAGCCTCTGACTCTTAACTTTAAACAACATGACCGACAATCTCTGACTCTTAACTTTAAACATTAGTTTACCTGGGCCTCCAGGACTGTGCGTGAACTTTATTCAACAAGTTAAGTGCCAATCTTTGGATCTGATGGGGATGTGAGTCTTGTCCTCCGGAGCCTTAACCACTGAGCTGCACTGTAGTTTAAACTGAGAGTATTTTTTATTTTTTTATATTTGAGTCATTTTTGATGTTATTAATTTGTTTGTTACTATTTGAATATTATTCTATAAACAGTTTGTTAACAATATACTGCAATGTTTAGTGGTGGAATATTTTAATTTTATATAAGAACTTGGTTTACTTCAAAAACAACGAGATGCAAAAATTTAATATTAGGGAATATTTTTCAATCATAGTTGTTAATCACAAAAAACAGCTTAATTGTGAAAGTATATTACTTATTCAATTATGATAGTGAATCGGTGCTCCTTACTCTCATCCACAATCACTATACATATATAAAAGCCGTTCAGTAGGTCTAGATGACATTATGACGGTGAAGGTAACCAAAGTCTAGAGTGCCAATAACGATTTATCAATGTCAATGCTTACCCTCAAGTGTCTGATACAACCTCCACATATCAGTACACCAATATCAGTAGATCTCAAAAATACATATCACAGTTTTGCCGTAAAATGTAAAAAAAATTAAAATATTTTCCTCTGATTCAGTGAGGTACATTATTAAAAGAAACTGCATATATATTCCTTTTGATTATATGAATAAGTTACAAAATCTAAAAAAAAGAAACATATTCTACTATTCGCCAGCCCTTGTTTCTTATCGGGATGGTTCTTTATGATTGCATACCATTCTATCCATGGTTTCCTCAATACAAAAGCTCAGACTGGTGCTGTTCTACTCGACAACAAACCTTTATAGTCTAGAGAGAACACATTAAGTCTACTTTAGGGGTGTGTAGAGTAGTAGAAGTTAGTATGAGAGAGTTAGCAGAAATAACCTTTCCAATTTCCCGATTAAATCCAAACTAGCTAGGAAAAAATTCTTCAAAACAAATATAAATTGTAAAAGTTCGTTCAGATTTTGTTCGACTTTAACAGCATAATTTGTTCATAAAATGTTTCATCCCGTACAAACAAACGTATGTACATTAATAAAACTAGCTTTATTGTTTTCAGTTTTTATGGTGAAATTTGAGTTATAATTTGTGATATTTAATAGATTTTATACTTCATATACATTATTTATTAACGTCTTAAAAACATTACAATATAAAATATGTCATCAATAAAACAACTTAAATGGATAGTTAAAAGCGATTTTAAGATATCTAAATTTACCTTATACAAATATGATTAAATTAAATATTTTTCATTAATTTATTTAAAATTTATCTTTGAAATAATCATAGAGCTGGAATTTTATATGCATAACAAACTGTTTACTTGAACAAATGGTTTACACGTATTTTACTACACAATAATGCCAGGAAAGTATTTAATTTATTTCTTACTTCTTAAGAACATACTTCAGTTTGATAGAACAATTAAGCACACAACTATTTCCTTCGGAAGAAGAGCACATGTCCACCTACAAGTTCCAGGGTTTACAAACGCCCCTGGTGGTAACAGTTTGTTAACTTTACCTCCGCCAGGTGCGCTGGGTCCGTGGGATTACGACCGTGGACTGCACGCCTTGGGTTGTTTCCCTGCTTGTATGCTAATTTAGTATATACTATGATCTTATAACTAACTTGCCAGATATATGTTAATGAACATATATGACGATACTAACTTTGATACACAAACCTTTATACAAAGATTAGTTAATTCCAAATATTTCGTTCACTATTAGCTGTTTAGTAACGAATGAATATGTAAAGGGATATTGTGTACTTATATACATAGATACAGTGTGGCAAAAATGTTTAATCGGTAGATAAAGTATATAAATCATAGCTTCGCACTAAAATAAATATTTCTCTAAATTATTTTACTATACGATTTTGTATGCTTATTTATACAATTTTTAAACTGTTATAAAAAAAACTACTTATTTTACGAGGTGATTTAGGGCTTTAATGCCCTCTCTAAAACTTAATCTGGTAACCAACCGATTGACCACCACCGGCAGGTGAACTGCGTGCAAGGACGAGACCCCTCATTGGCCATCCATTCCAGGAACAGCCATACTCAGTGTTTCTTGACGCCGTTATCTTGCTGTAACCTCAAAGCCCTCCAATCAAGGCCACTAGTAATAATAATATGCGTAAAAAAGTGTTTTCTGGAAGTGTAAGTGTAAAAAGTACCTTAAATAGCTTTCCGGCGTACAAAATTACACATTTAATAAAACTAACTATAATTAAATTTAAATATAACGTTGACGAATACGTTTAAAAATAATGAAATGTTACAAACTAATATATTTCAAAGTAGAAGGAGCTTGCAGAACATTGTCTACATAACTACAACTGGAACGCATGCAGCCTTCTTCGTTGAACGGTTGGGTAACCAACATTAATTGTTTTGTCTTTGCAGTGAGTGTTGTATCAAAATATTATATGTATTAAGCTTTTAAAAACATAATTTGTTTGTTATGATTTCACTCATCCATTCAAATGGGCCTGAAGCCCATCAATGGATCAATGGATACGTGAACTTTCATCAACAAGTGAAGTACAGTACTGACTGTTAGCTCAGTTCGGGATTCAAACCTGGGAACTTACCCTCTGATGTCCATACTATTAACTATGAAAGTAAAATATAGTTTTTATTTTATTTTGTAGTGTTTAAGACGTAAATTTATTTTTTCATCCTAAGAGGGTAAAATAAAGAATGTGCTCTTTGAACAACTAATGGCACCTTCTTGATTATAGCTTACACAACGGCTTTTACACTAGAAAGTCCATGGTTACTTAAAAATCCCCTCCCCCCAAGGCTGTAAGTTTAATAAATAACTACTAATTACGTTAAATATGTTAATTATTATTATTGAAAATGTATTATTCATTGTAGGACACTTTTCGTAGATATGGCTGAATATGATAAACGAATGAGTGTGATGAGGGTATAAGAACGAGTGTAGTCATTAATAAGAAATAACTAAGGTTGACTGTTCCTTGGAAAAAGCCGTTTACTAATAGCCAAATAACCCGGGCAACTTAGGTACCTACAGCTTTACGTGGAATCCGAACCACGCAGTATTTATTTCATTTAGATGACTACAAACTTGATACTCAGTTCTCTTCCCTACCGTCCAATAATGACACCTCAGACTTCTCTAGTAGTTTCAACATCGATGGAAATCATTAAGCAGACAGAATTCAGAGGAACGATTATGGAACCTACAATCTCCACAATAATTTTCCAAAATATATAAAAGTACAAAAATACTCGATATTTTACAAAAATCAACTTATGGTCCACTAGAATATGTCTTCACCTATTAAATGATACTTAAACTGTTACGATATGACTATATTACGAACACATAGAAACCCAATCGTTTTGTGTTTTTCGTGGAGAGAAACGACCATCTCAGGGTAGATATGATAACTTTGAATATGCCGCTGTTCACCAAAACAGTATTTCAGGTGAAGTTTTGGCGAAAGTCTTGTAAACATAAACTTTACCAAGTCGATATCGCAAACTTACTGAATTATTTCTCATTACAACGCACATCTTCTGCCAATCACAAATTCTTCCTTGCTTAATATATAATGGAATATTGCAGTAAATAAAAATTTGTATTAAGGACACTTTTTCTGGTATTTTTTTCTTTTGCTTGTCTAATTGCTATTTTGATTTAAAGGTGGGACATATAACATCAAACTCAGGATAGGATTGATTTCTTGAAATTTTTTCAAACAGTCGATTGTATGTTTAAGATCCACGAAGCTTACTTTTAAGTTTGGTTGCTAAGGCTATAATTATTTATGATGAAACATTAATAGGTACATTTTATTCATGTGTAAATAAGGTAATGTTTCATATTAAAATGGCCAAAAGGTATACATTTTAACTTAATATTGTTGGATAAGTAACTGAAAAAATTCTCTTTGTTACCAGAATATATTGATTCTATATAGTTGGTTTCTGTTTGATTTATGTATAGTTCAAAATGAATTTAATTCCTTGTATCAATATTTTTCAACAGCAATTGTACACTCGAAACACATTGTGGAACTCGATTGTATCATACAGGTTAGTTACCGCTTCTAAGGTATTCTCATACTTTTAATAAAATAATATAACTTAGCTATTTTATCGCTTCCTTTCTTTATATAATACTTTTAGTAATAAAATAACAACCTATAACTCTAAATTAACCGACTAAAGTCTTAAATATTTACGGAAATCTAATTTTTTTATTGTGACCGTATTATATTTATATTTATATTTAAAAACTATACTCGAGAACCCCCCCCCCCGAAGGTATCTCTGCCTTGACGTGGCGGGGGGGCTTGCGTGCTTCCACAACCCCGAGAGCTATGCCGGCGGTAGCTTGCTACCGGTAGGGTCACCCAAGCCGGACAGGTCTTCGTGGGGTAGAAGCCAGACTAAGAGAGATACCAAACAACAGCTATGTCAGGCCTAGCAAGCCGATAGCGAAGTTGATATTGCTTTCAAAACAATAACCAAGCCTCGGAAGGACAGGGGTAACGGACGTGACTGGAAACGAAAAAGGATAAGGATTGGAACACTGAACATACTTACGCTTTCGGGAAAAACAGAAGAATTGATAGACGAGATGCAGGAAAGGAGAATAGACATTCTGGGATTGAGTGAAACAAAGTGGAAGGGGCAGGGAAGTAGAGAGTTGAGAGGAGGGACATGGCTGTACTGGAGTGGAGGAAGATCAAAAAGGAATGGAGTAGCAGTAATGGTTAATAGGAGGATAAAGGAGATGCTAGACGAAGTGGAGTTTATATCGGATAGAATGATGACAGTTAGGATTAGAAACAAAAACAAGGAAATAAAAATAATGCAGGTGTATGCACCACAGACAGGATGTTCAGAGGAAGAAAAGGAAGAGTTTGAAGAAAAGCTGGAAGACCAAATACGAAATGTAAATATATTAATGGGGGATTTAAATGCAAAGGTTGGGACCGACAGAAGAGGGTTTGAGGAGGTGTTGGGCAATTTTGGGTTTGGAAACAGAAATGAGGAAGGAAGACGACTGCTGGACATGTGCCAAAGAAATGCATTGACAATTGGAAATGGGAGATTTCAAAAGAGGGAGAGCCATATAATAACAAGGTATAGTTGGGATGGGATAGTAAAAAGTGTAATTGATTATATAATAACAGATAGAGAATGGGGAGAAAAGATCATGGATGTGAAGGTGATTCCCAGCGTAAGCGTAGGAGGGGACCATAGACTGTTGGTGGGGGTGTTTAGAATGGAAATAAAAGAGAGCAGAACGACAAAACCAGTTGAAAGAATAAAGGGATGGAGACTGCAGGAGGAGCAGAAGAAGGAAGAATTTAGGAATATGGTAAAAAAGGAGTTACCCAGAACAGAGGTAGGGGAGCTGGAAGAGGAATGGAATCGGTTCAAGGACACAATAGTAAAGGCAGCCGAAAAGGTATGTGGGAGAACAAAGGGGAAAAGAAGAGAAAAACAAACAAGTTGGTGGAATGAAGAGACAATTAAAGGAGTAAAAGAGAAGAACAAAGCATGGAGGAAGTGGTGGAAAACCAGAGCGCAGGAAGACAAAGATGAATATTTGGCAAAGAAGAGAGAATGCAGAAGAATAATAAAGGACGCAAAGGACAAGGAATGGGAGAACTTCACGAAAAAGTTAGAGGAAGACTTAGGACAAAACAAAAAGATGTTCTATAGTATGATGAGGAACAAAAAGAGAGTGACCGAAAGTGCCAAAACAATGCAAAATGAAAATGGAGTCATGGTGGGGGGAGTGGAAATGAAAAAGTTGTGGAAAAGGTATTTCCAAACACTGTTGAATGAAAACTATGAGGAAGAAGAGGAAGACGAAAATGAGGAGCAATGGGAGAGAGGGGAAGAGATAAGTTGGAGGGAGATAGAAAAGGCGGTGAAAGAGATGAAAAGTGGGAAATCCCCAGGACCAGATGAAGTATCATCAGATATGGTAAAGGCTTTGGGAGCAGTGGGAGTACATTGGTTGAAGAGAGTCTTCACATGCGTATGGAGGGAAGGAAGAGTGCCTGACGACTGGGGGAAAGGTGAAATAATAACAATACACAAGAAGGGAAGTAGAAGACTATGCAAGAACTATAGAGGAGTAACATTAATAAGCCATGTTGCCAAAATATTTGAAAAAATAATTTTTAACAGGATTAAGGACGTGATAGAGGACCAGATAGGGGAGGAACAACATGGGTTTAGGAAGGGAAGAAGTACGATCGACTTGATTTTTGCAGTGAGACAAATGGTTAAAAAGCACTGGGAGTTCAATAAAAAGTTAATACTGGTGTTTATAGATGTCGAGAAAGCCTACGATTCTGTTAAGAGAAAAAGTATATGGGAGAGTATGGAAAAAATAGGAGTGACAGAAAATATGATGAAATGGGTTAAGGAATTGTATAGGGTGCACGAGTGCAGAGTTAGGACATGTGATGGTAATACAGAATGGTTCAAGGTAAAGAAAGGGCTGAAACAGGGGAGTGTTCTGTCTCCGATTCTTTTTAATGTAGTTATGGAGATAATGATGAGAGAAATTAAAGAGGAGACAAATGAAGAGATGAAGATAATGATGTTTGCTGACGATATTCTGATGTGGGGAGAAAACAGGGAGGAGATACAAGAACAACTGGACAAGTGGAGTAGGAAGATGAGGGAGAGAGGGCTGAGGATAAGCAAGGAAAAAAGTGAATTAATGGTAGTAGGAAGGGACATAGTTTTGGAAGAAGATATATTGGTAGATGGAAGTATACTAAAAAAGGTAGATGATTTCAAATACCTTGGAACGATGGTGTCAAGTGATGGAAGAATGGAACAGGAAATAAATGCCAGATTAGGAATGGGAGCGGGATTCTTCCGGACGGTGAAACACCTAGTATGGGACAAAGAGGTACCAAGGAGGGCCAAGGTAATGATGTTCAAGAATTACTATAGGCCTATAATTACTTATGCGGCAGAGACATGGCGGATGTCAGAAAGGGAGTGGAGTAGAGTACAGGCAGGGGAAATGAGGTTCTTGAGAGCAATAAAGGGAAGAACTCGAAGAGATAGAATTAGGAATAGTGAGATAAGGAAGGATGTAGTGGAGGAGAGTATAAGAGAAAGAGTGGAACAAGCTAGGTTGAGGTGGTATGGTCACGTAAAAAGGATGAGTGTAGAGAGGTTGCCGAGGAAGATGGAGGAATGGGAAATGGAGGGAAGGAGGCCCAGAGGAAGACCACGAAGAAGATGGCTGGATGGAGTGAGGACAGACGTGGAAAAGAGAGGGAGTGTGTGGGGGGAAGTGGTGAGAGAGGAGATGTGGAGGGACAGGAGAAGATGGAGAGGCTTGGTGACAACCCAGACCCAGGATTGACTGGAACGGGACCGGATAAGTAAGTAAGTACTTCGAGAACAGATAAACAGCAAAAGTATGTGGATTACAAATATGACCGAGAAAAACTAGTGAGACGAATGTATGCTAGTCTTTAATTGACTATAAGAAATAACTTTAATTGTTCCAGTGTTTTAGCTGGAAGATAAACTTTTATTGCGTAAATAAAACACCAGAAAGTAACGATGAATTTAATTTCTTTTTACTATTACAATGTTCTGTTTGAAAATAAATGTTAACCTTCTAACTACCGTGCAAAATTTCCTAAACTTTATTATTTAACACTTAAAGATGTTTTTTCCATTTCCGAAGGCCTTAGATAATTTTTGTTAACAATTCCAACCTTTAAATGTTTGTTCTTTTAGCTTTAATCGTTAGTTTTGTTGGATCTAAAAGGCCTTTATGTGAAATCAATTTAACTAATGAATAACCCACTGTTAATTTCGTTGGCATTTCGCCGTCTTAGACACTGAACTTTCACGCAAGAAGTTTTATAATTTCCATGTTTTTACTATATCATTACATTTAATTTATTTTTCCCAGATTCAACTTATTATTACGTCTTTAAAGTGAAATATTTGTACACAGGAAATGTGCTTAAACATTGTGCAAGTTCCTTCTTGTGCAATACCATATAATCATATAATACTCGTATAATAGGCTACATAGACCTTACATTGAACTGATCGTTTGGAAAAATTCAAAAGAATAATTAATCATATTATGAGATGTTACCAGGTAACTCCATTAAACAAAATGGACGTGAAGCAAACTCATAAAAAATGCACACAAAATAAAACATACAAAATAACTTCAATAATTTAAAATTGAGAAAAAATTTTTATTTACTACAAAAGTCCTTTACATATTGTTGTAAAACATAGAATATTTTAGAATCTTCAAATTGTGAAAGAAAGATGAGCTAATAAAGAATAAGTCAGTCAGTCCTTAACATCAAGTTGACGATTTTACTAGAAAGTTCACCAGAAATACTGTAAAGGCAATAAGCAGCGTACTGTAAGTTATTATATCTTCCGTAGTGATGCCACAATATCGTAACGTAGCAACATTAAATAACTAAGAAAGTTAAAAAGTTGTTTAGTGATTCATTTAACAAAAGTTATTGTACTTATGAATAAAATCGACTTATTCTCACCAACCATAAATAATTTGGTTGGTAGGCAAGTAATACGTAGTTTTGTACTCTGTAGTAATTCCTTGGTATACAAATTGTAACTTAAAATATAACTAGGGCACACCCCTTCACGCTTCTTATGCCATCCCCGTCAATCGCTACGGTCGTGGAGGACGCTCGGCCTCGCCAGGATAATTTTCTGCAGGTCCTATTGTGGAACTCGTAACTTTGAATAAGATATTACAGATAATGTTAGTAAAAATAAATACAACAAAAATAAGTAAAATTATGAACATATGACTTTTACTTAATTAATAGCCTTTCTTTTTAGGGTTACTGGAGAGGACGGTATTGCCATTTGTTTTTGAGCGTGTGGAAGGAAGTTGCAGTGACTTTGACTCCTTAGTGTAAATGTATTGTGTAAACTAAAACGAAGAATTTCAGTTATTTTTATATATAACAACATTGATATAATGCTTTATGACGATATTGTCATAAACGCAAGAAGGTGTCATAATCAGTAGCTTTCTCTTGTAGGATTCGTTTATAATTTAAATTAAAAGACACTGAATAGTAAATACATTTGATTTACTATTTTAAGTCGTTACATAGTTAATTATTCATTATTGATTTCTAAGACGGCGATCGTAGAGATATGGGCGTATAGAGGAGGGGTGTATGAGTGTAGATGAACGAGTATATTCATTGTTACTAACTGAGTTCGACTTAGCTCAGAAAGTACTATTTATTAATAGCCCAGTAGCCAGGACAAATATGGGATTTGCAGCTTTAAGTGGAATCCGAACCACGTACTATTGGTCTGATTTTTTCAGCTAATTGACAGGTCAGATACTTTGTTCTCTTTCCTACCAAAACATCAGAACCTTGACTACCACCCAACATAGACACCACAGACCTCTCCAGTAGTGTACACGTCGATGATCCATTGAGCGGACGCCCCGTGTCTATATTAAGAGGACTGAGTATTGAACCTATCATCTACAGGTTTACAGCACTGTGCCACCAGTACCGACATTAGATAACAATGATATTACTATATTAACCAAAGCCTCCTGATAATACAATTAATTAGGGGCTTTAATTAGGGGGATAATATAATTAATGAGGAATAGTTCCATAATCTCTTTTCATAACTAATCGTTAATAAATAGCTAATAATTAATATGTTATTCGTTTTAATTAATCCTTGTATAAAGGTTTTTTATCAAAGTTGTGTATCAAGTGTATCATGGAAGGAAACAACCCAAGGCGTGCAGCCCACGGTCGTAATCCCACGGACCCAGCGCACCTGGCGGAGTGTTAGTTAACTAACTGTTACCACCAGGGGCGTTTGTAAACCCTGGAACTTGTAGGAGGACATGTGCTCTATTTCTGAAGGAAATAATTGTGTGCTTAATTGTTCTATCAAACTGAAGTACGTTTTTATGTAAGTTTGTTCTCAGGTAGTAAGGAATAAATTAAATACTTTACTGGCATTATTGTTTAGTAAAATACGTGTAAACACTTCGTTCTACATAAAAATACAAAATTAATTACTAGTACAAAGACAGTTTTGAAATAAAACAGTAAAAAAAGCAATATAATAATATTTGAAGAGAATTAATCGTTGATAATATTTTCATCTAATTTAATTATATCTTCTACGTTGTTTTTGTTATACATTTAATGTATTGAGTAAATAGGTTTTCAGTATCGATAACCGATGCATACGAAGCATAAAATATATTTAATATCACATCATAGTCCACATTTTATGATAAAAACTGAAAACTATTTAACCTGTTTATAAAATTTATATGAATATTTTGTTACCCTATAAAATAGATTTTTATTCCAAAACATACCCTGTTATAATGCTATTCTGAACTAACTTTGCGTATTTAGATTTGTTTGACTAATTATTGATCTTAGTAGATCACTATCTTAATATTATTTTATTATAGTTTATATAATGAATGCGTAGGAAACCTGTATTTGTTTTCAATTTGTTGTATTTCTTTTATATTTTTGTAACGAGTTACATCCCTTTATTTATTTATTTATATTGGTTTGTTTAATCAAACTTTACGATATGATATTAAACCATCAAAAGCATATTTACTATGATAATCTAAAATATGATTTTGTTGAATGTGTCAGTTTCACCACACTCGTTGGTTTGTTTGTATCTTGATGGATTATATAACTTGTACAAAATAAACTGTTCTAATTGAACTTGTTCAGTACGGATTTAACTGAAGATAAAGAAGTTGTTCCAACTTGTGAGTTGCAACATAATAATGGGAAAATGGACAAGATTAAAGCACATAGTTAAAACTATTAATAACATACTAACAGGAAATACTTTATGCTTTACACATGTATTATTTGTTAATTGGTAACATGCGTAGTTTATTGTAGTTTTATGTAGTATAAAGAAATAGAAACACCGTATACGTCATAATTTTTATAATTGGAATTGAGAAAGTTGTCAATTTTGATATAGTAGGGGGAAACTGTTACTTAACAGGGAAACATTAAAATAATTCCCCTTACATTGGTGAAATATTATCTCTCTATATATAACAGAAAACCCTCACTCACCCATCACTAATTCTCCTACTTTCCGTAATCCTACAGAGCTGAAATTCGGTAAAAATGTTGCTGTAAGCTAAATAGGAAAATTAAAATATTTTTGTATTGATAACATATTCCTAAGGAATAGAAACCACCCCTAAAATATTGTTCCATAAAGATCACATTGGGTTGATTTAATAAATTATTAACTGCTGTTTTTTAAACAAATAAACATGTTTATTTCGTAAATTTGACATTACACTATTAATGCTACAGAAAAAAATTTGCTCTGTGATTGATGCATTTTTATTATTATACTATGAGTTTAATCTTCAGCTGTTAAACAAACTCAAATGAAATGAACACATTCATTACATTATGGTTAATTTGGTATTAATTATGAGTTAAGAGTTTGTCCATAAAAGTTTCTCTCTCAATGTATATGTTGATATTTAGCGTGCATCAGTCTCCTCACTCTAATACTGCTGTACTTTAGTACGACGAAGGGAGAGGAAGTGTACTTGTGCGGTGAATCCCCAGTTATCCCACAGACTACAGCACACCTGGTGGCCGTAATACAAACTAATGGTTGTCAGCTAAAAGCAGTGTTGTTAGGCCTGTTTGCCTCTGTAGCTTGACTTGTGAACATACATCTTCTTCCAAAACTGGTTTTAAGAGAACTCAGCCTACAAACACGTGTGGTGAACAACAATGAATACAAGTCAAGGTTAATGTGCATTTATGTGACTGTTTCTTAAATGCGAAATGCATTTAAGATTATATATTGATTTGATACCTAGAATGGTGTTAGTTATAAGTTCATGAAGTTCATGTGTTTAGTATAAACTTGGGGACACTCCTGCACGCTTCGCGTTCCAACCACGTCACAAGCTGCGCAAATATTAAAAATTATACTGTATTTAGTATATTTAGATTTAGTTACATTAGCTCACTCACTGTACTTGATTTTCACTCTATTTATAGTATCAAATGTTTTCATTTTATTTAACAGCTGATGACAACATACACTCAGACAGACATGTATTCGCTCTTTTATAATTAACTTGATAATTCAATATGCTGCTCTCTATGCTTAACCTAACAAATTATTTAAACCATTTAACATTTGTTTATGCCAAGAGCTGGTCAATTAAAGTTAATCTTTATAAGAATAACGTTGCAACTTTGACGCCATTTAGAACAAAAATCAATGGAAATTTTAAAATCTAATACCTTTACGACTTAGAAATTAAAATTATCTTTTGAATAAAAAACATTTCATAAAAATCAGTCTTGTATTAGTTCAGAAAGTGAGTGAACTAAATGACCCG
>JAQJVL010000100.1:1290321-1359625 GCA_035578905.1 Stictocephala bisonia | reverse complement strand
GTGAGATGTTCAAATGCCTGTGGGGGTGGTGGTGGGAAGCATGCTACGTGGTGCACCCACCTCTAATGCAGTTGGTGTTATGACAGTAAGCTAAAGTGTGAATCTAAATTAATGTTGTTGTTTGAAAGTTATTTACTGACGTTGCCATGTTATATTGGTAAATTTCTTGGAGATTTCTAACTCTTAAAGTATTTTAAAAACTAAAAGGTTTCTACAGATGAGGAACACCCATCGTCTTCAGGTGCTTATACTACTTATAACTTATAATGTTTTTTTTCAAAAATAAAACTACGATTAGTAACCGATAAATATCTAGTTATTATTTTTGTTTTATTGCCTTTTCTTATACAGCGAATTCTGTGCTCTATATTTATACTGTATAAGAGTACTTTTATCATTTCGATATTTTATTCTTACTAAGATTTTTAAGACTAATTTAATGCCAAATGTCACTATACAACGTATAGTAACTATATATAGAATTCTTCTTTTGTTACTTTTTTTAACTTAGTAAAAGTGATGATTAATATACTCGTATTGCATACTACGGAGTATTTAAGAGGTTTTTTTAATAAACATGGTGTATTGGTTTTTCGCTAAAATAATTTATTTGACTAAATTAGTAAATTTTTTTATATCTGTAGGCAGGTCTGTGTGAGACTATACATTTAAAAATCAGTCCATTATGTGGAATGTAAATTTAATTCAAAATATCTCATTTTTTATGTGTAACTACAATTATTTATTATTCGATATTTTTAAAACTATTAACATCAAATAATAAGAAAAATAGTGACAATGAATTTTAAAATGCTGTTTTGCTTAGATCAGTACGTTAACTTTAAATTTAAATGGACAGTGACATAAATTTCACTTCATGATGTGGCAGAATATTATACCTAATCGTATTAAAACGTTAATGTAACAAATGTTTGTATTCCCTAACGTAACGTGACCTAACCTAACCTAACTTAATCTAACCAAACCTGACCTAATCTGACCTGAACTTACCTGACCTGAACTGACCTGACCTGACCTGACCTAGCCTAACCTAACCTAACCTGACCTGACCTGACCTAACCTAACATGACGTAACCTAAGCTAACCTAACCTAAACTGACCCAACCTAACCTAAGCTTACTCCTATGTGTTTATAGGTTAATTGATAATAAAATCAACTGTCAATATATAATCAAACGTAAAGAAAATAAGAACCTAAAATTAATTCTAAACCAAAGAAAAAAAAACACTGTTTTGCTAAATAGTAAGGTAAGGATTTTAGAGTCCTCTTTTATATCTAACTGTTATATGTACAATTGGCACTGTATTGTATTGTACTTACATATATACTCTATATATAGGCTATGATTTGCTGTCAGCGATCAATTATTGATTAAAAATAAGTAATTATATTTGAATCAAGATTCTAGAGTCACGTAATTTATCAATCCAAATTATAAAGTAATATCCTGTCACAAAGCTATAAAAATCTGTCTTTATCAATCATGACTAGTTCAATTCATGCTAGTTAATCCCTTTGTAAATTACTGCAGATTACACTCTGTAACTATGTTATCCATTGTTTGAATATACTCCTCGCAATCACATGACTGATGTAGTGTCAATTACTTAGTATGTTTCTAGTAGTTACATCTGCCCACTTCAGTTCGGAACCAATTCAGCAGTATCCATTTCCTACGAGGGAGGCTCATTCCATTTACAGGTATTGATGGACCAACAATAAGGAGCTTTTTTCGTCCAATACAAACTTTCCACAGTACGGTCCAGCTAGTATTGGGTGAGAACATTTATTTGCTCAACTGGAAATCAGTCCACAGAGGTAAGCGACCATTGGAGATCCTGACATGGGAGATCTTGTGTAATGAGGAGCTCCGGGCATTCAAGATCTTATTGAATTCTTTAATTAGAGTCTCTTGACGTCTTATTTCTGGAGGAGCTATTTTGCACAACACCTGGAGCCAAGGAAGTGGAGTTGACATGAGAGTGCCACTAATAGCTCTCATGATCCTATTAAATTTAACATAAATCGATTTAGTATGTACATCATTTAGATGGAATATATATAGAAAAGAGTATATACCAGGATAGAGTACTTAGTCAGATGACATTTACAATGAGTGTAAAGTAAATGTAGAGAACTTTACTGTAAATTAAGTCTGACAAACATTGAAGCTCAACGTTTAAAAGGTTTAAGCATATAAATTGCAGTAGACTTTACATTTAATTTGATATACAATTTGTGGTGAAATGTAATAATAGTAATTTTGTGCTTTAACAATAGCAATCGTCTAGTAAAGTGATGTAATAATTTGATAAGGAATTTCAAAGAGGAACTTGCAACACTCGAATAATCAAAGGCGCGGATTAATTTACGGTCTGAGTGAAGTGAAATTCCGGAACTAATTTGATATTGGTACAAATGATATTTATTTTCTTTATTTATTTCACAATAATTGCAGTTTGCAATGTTTTTTCCCAAGTCATGTAGACTTGTCCTCAATGCTGAACTCTAATTAGTCATAGCACCCTCGCCGCGAAGGGAGTAGTGGTTTCTGTATCATCATAAAAGAGAGGGAACTAACACCAATAGCACTTCTACCCACCCGAACACATGAAGTGGCAATTAATATTGTAAAAGTTTAATGAATCTTACTTATCAGGTGAGGTTAGGGCTAAGAGGCATTATTTAACACTGAAACTGGGTACCAACGGATTAATTACTTCAGAAGGTCACTCTTCCAAGGAACAGCCACGCCCGAACTTGCTTGACGCTGTTATCTTGAGATATCGTCGGAACTCTTTGGTCAAGGTAATTTGCAATAACAATAACTGTACTATATTCGTGTTATTTAAGTTAATCGTGAGATTTAAGACAACGTAATATAGGATTACTTATCATACATATAAAAAACTTTGATCACGTAAAATTGGAGCATTAAAAAATCACGCTAACCTATATTCGTACTTATATAGAGTTTAAATTAGTTTTAAATATTGTCCTATAATAATATTAAGTGTAGTCTGAAAAAACATCAAAACATATAACTCTAGATATTCAGAAGTTATTCCACTTCATGTTTATTCAGAGAAGTTCCCAGTACCACTAGCATCATTTTAACGTGACAGATCAAGAACAGGAAGAATCGTTTACACCTCACTTGTTTTGGAATGATTTAATCAAAAGCTTGTTAATGAGATCATGTAATTAGTAAGGAATTCGTTTAGTGAGAGTTATCCTTTACAAACGTGCATATTTCCACTTACGAAATTACAACAGCATTATTTTACATTTCTTCCACAAAATATATTTGACAACAATTATGTTTTATGAATATATACCTACATAATCATTCATTGCACGTTTGTCAGGTTTGTAGATGTATATATAGCTTTGTTAGAATATGCTATATCAGGCACCTTTCTTCAAATGTGAGTCCTAAATTAATATAATAGTTTATGAAAGATATTTTAATAGCTTTTCAAGTCTCTATCAAATAATTTAAAGATTATCATTACATAAAATCAAATAAAACACTCTGACTTAAAGTTATTTAACTATGCATAAAAATATTCTTTACAAAATATTGTAATATATTTTCGCCCTTTTCCATGGTTTAATTATTTATAAAATGCCAGAAACGATATACTTGTATATTCAACAGAGAGTTTCCGTTGAGGCAACAAGCGTCTTGTGAGACGTTGAAGTGCCTGTGGGGGTGGTGGGAGAACATGCTAGGTGAGTGTTTACTGCTCTAATGCAGTTAGGGTGCCACTACAATGGTAGGGGTTGGGATATAGGGTAATTTATAGATTACACAGGGTATAGGGTACTATATAGCGGCTTATATAGGTAAGCTCTGGACTACCCTTGGTTGTAGAGTTAGGACCCCAGTAATTTCAAAAAATAAATAAAAGTTTATTTTATCTTTTCCGTTATTTCATTACCATAACCACACCAAACCTAACATAACATAACTAAACCTAGCATAACCTAATCAAAGTAGTAGTAGTGAATTAAAAGAAATATCCTTTTTTTTTAAATATCCGTATCAGCAATTATTTTGGACTATTCGTAACGCATTAATAACAAACTGATATATAAAACTATAAGTAAGCTAAATTAATTGACCTTCAGTATTTACTAGACTGTGTGCTATTTTTATTTTTTTTATGTAAAGTAAGGAAATAGGCTGCTTCAGTCCGTTGTTATTACATGTTAATTTAACGATGCAATAACAATAAATAACTCCGTCTTCTGCATACCGACATGGTATCTACTCAATGGTGTCCATGAACTTAGACACTACTAAAAATATCTGGGGTATTCGTGTAGGGAGGAGAAGTGAGTCAGGCTTATAAGATAGCTGTATATTAGGCCAACACTGCGTGGTTGGGATTCAACATAAGACTTTAGTCTCTTGGTTGCTTTTTCTACTAGGATATTTTGTAAAAGCTATTCCTAGGGAACTTTCGTTCTTATTTAGCAACAGCGACTACACTTGTTTATCTAAACTCATCAAACTCACTGACCCCTCATATTCACCTGTTTGTCTATGGCGTCATAATGATCACTAATAAATAATAGTTTTAAAAAATAGTTCATCAAAAATTATTAAATACAATCCTCCTGAAAATGTATGTTTAAGGTATAATTTGGTTATTTCAAGTAATGCAAATGATAGTTTGTATTCATTCATGAACCTGGAAAACTGCTATGAAGGATTTATAATTTTTCCCTATGAGATATAATATGAAAAGAGTTCATCTTGAACGTTTAAAGAAACGTAATATTTTAAAAGATAGTTAGAGAAACTATTTTCATTGTATTTATGATACAGTCCGTAATTAGGCCAAATAATACTAAACTATTTATATTAGTATTTGATAAAAAGATAATTTAATTGGAACACATTATATTCAACTTTGACTTTTATCTTTGTTTCTAATTTCATTTATGTAAGTAACGTATTTTAAAATTAATGCATATTATACAATATACTCCTTTGTAAAAAATTGTTTTTAGTTTTTACTTAAGGAAAATAAAACTGGTTGTAAGGTACACTTAGGTAGTAAGTCACACCTGAAGACGATAGGAGTTTTATAAATTTCGAAACTTTTTTTAATTAAACACTTGAACATTGGAAATTTCCAAAAATGTCCACCCATATAGAAAAATAGCTTGGTAGACGTCAAATAAGCATGATTTTCACTAAAAACCGTTGGCCAAAGCATTGGTTTCTTTATTTATGAGAGCAAGTGTTTTAAAATTTAGAATGGTTGGTTGAAAAATATTGTAACAAAAATTAAGCTTTATTTACCAAATGACTGTGTGTAACTAGTTATCCATCAGCTAATGGTTCTCCTTACCATTAGTTTGCATTAGGAGTTAGCAGCCTGTCGGGGTGTATAAATGGCTCGGCTTACTACCTCTTGACCACCTGAAAGGGCAATATTTGCATCTAACTGAATACCAAAGTACCCACATAATAAATTACATACCTTTGAAAGTGTTACATAAAACAAATTGTAGATATACTCTATAAAATGTTGTAGTATTGGCATTAGTACATGCCACTTGGTCAACACTCCCATCTAAACCTAGTACATACCACTTAGTCGAAACTCCCATCTACAATTAATACACGTCACTTCGTGTACATTCCCTTCTAACCTTAAAATATGTCACTTGGTGGACCTAGTCCCATCTATCCTTAGTGCATGCCACTTGGTGGACACTCCCAGATTACTAAGGGTAGATCCATTAGTAAATGCCACTTGGTGGACATTCCCATTTACCCTTAGTACATGCCACTTTGTGGACATTCCCATTTACCCTTAGTACATGCCACTTTGTGGACATTCCCATTTACCCTTAGTACATGCCACTTAGTGGACATTCCCATCTACGCTTAGTACATGCCACTTAGTGGACATTCCCATTTACCCTTAGTACATGCCACTTAGTGGAAATTCCGATGTATGCTTAGTACATGCCACTTAGTGGACACTTTCATCTACCCTTAGTACATGCCACTTAGTGGACATTCCCATTTACCTTTAGTACATGCCACTTAGTGGACATTCCTATTTACCCTTAGAATATTACATTAAATTTAAACTTCTACCTTGGTAGATCTTTCCACACTTCCTTAATACGTGACACTCGATAGACATTCACTTTCACTTTTGTTACAAGACTCTTGATTGACAATTTTACCCTTGGTTATATTATTAATTAAAATACATATCTCATCAATTATGAATATTTTTACGAGTGGTTTTATTGGCTAATGATGTCTGCTACTACAGCTGGTTTAAACCGCATTACACTTATACTGGACTAAACTAGCGCTCAACAATGGATGACACAACAGCTGATATTTAACATTGAGGCACAACATTTACGTTGGATGAGAAATCCATCTGGGTCCCTATAAAATCGACGACCTTACCTAACCTCGATACATGATACTTGATGGACAGTAAAATACAGCTTTAATTAATGACATGTGATACTCTCTACCACTTATCTTTCACATAAACATTTTATGGACTTGACAAATTATAATCATAGATGATGACAGATTACTGATATTACTGAATCATCATGACAGTCATGAGTCGATGAAATGAATACTGAGAAATACACTTTCAATACTTCTTACCGAGAATTCAATACTTAAATGTATACCGAGAAAGTTGCATTGTAGAATAATGTTGCAATTTTGTAAGTGAATATTTGTAATAAATATGTCTACTTGTAAAGGATGAATTTCATTTCCTGAGGAGTTTCTAACTAGTTACTTGATCTCATTAAAAATTAAGATCTTTCTGTTACAGATTTGTCATGTTAGGAAAACAGTTTTAGAATTCAAAGTGCTCACCGGTTAAACAATCCTAAATATAGGAAGATATATTGATAGTTTGAATGAGAGGGCCAAGAAGCAAGGCCAAAGAACCACAAGCCATAGGGTAGCAAGTCTTCAAGACCGTGCTTAATCATAGTAGATGCATTTTATACAGCACACCATTAGCAGCACTTGAAGTACGGATTAATCATTTGCTGCTTGACTTGCTATAGTCACAGAGGAGACCAGAAAGGCAGCCAAGTTTAGCAGTGTATGTAGGGTCAAAAGGAGCCGATCTAAACCTGGTTACTCACTAATTCTGGCTATTAGAATACTACATCTCAGTAGAACACTGAACATGGTATGTAAAACTACCTTCTCAAGACCCTACTTGGCAATCATTTAGTATAAGACGAGTTTGGAGCTAAGGAAAACAAGACTCTTTCAACTAAAGTAAATGTTTGTACATATATGGTTATATTAAAAGGCATAGCTTATTATGCGATCTACCAACCCTCTACTGGGACCCACCTATCAGGCTGTATAGGGATGTAGTGTAAAGTTCACCAAACTGAGATATTTGCTATCCTTGTTAGAATCTAATGGCAAGGCTTCCAAAAGAGCTCAGGTGTAAACAAATCACTATTGTGACAAAAGTTAAGATGCCCTAAATGCTCTTGCCTTATCAACTATAAAACTTAATTTTTGACTTATTTTTTGACTTATTTTTTTACTTGTGAGTTCCTAAAGATTTTTTGTGCCTTAGGCCACAGTAACCTTAAGGTTATTTCCAAGGCATTGTAGCCGCATATGCAGAGGCCTGGCCTATATACTAGGAAAGGACAAGTTCGTAGGACAAAACTCAAGTCGTAGGACCAAAACCAGTCAGTGGTATTGCATTTATAATACTGTAGTCTCCTTGGAAATACACCCACCTCCATTGTTTTGACATGGTCATACCACAGTAAGATGCTGTGTGCAAATTCACCTTTCATATTATTTATCCCAGCGTCCTTCTTATTTCATAATTTCCTATTTTGTCCTTGTAGTTTTGCCCAAAAAATGACTCAGAAATCTTGTTTCCACTGTTTGAATTTGGCTCAATTTCTCCTCGTTCAAAGTACATGTATGGTACCTCGTTCAAGTTACTTTTAAAAAAAATACATACATTATATTTGGGGTATAATATAACTTAAACTATATCATTGTTGTTTTAATTAGAATATTTTTGTCCCACACCAGGAGTTTAAAGTATGATAAAAAAGTTCCCCTTTCTTTAGTATGGCAGTTATATCATTTTCCAATTTCCCCTTCTTAGATATTCAAGCTTCCAGATACATTACATTTCTTTAACCTAGCCACGTTTAAAATCTACCAACCATAACTTGTAATCAGTTATTAGGCCAGCACATAATAAATGAAAATTATGGATAGCACTTATGGACAGTTATGGGTAGCAAAATTCAGCACCATACTAGTTGTGCAAGTTCCTTACTGTAGATATTTATATCCGTACAGCAAATAGCAATGTTGTTATTAAATGACATTGTCTGGTGAAACTAAATATAATTATCTTTTATAAAAATTATTTTAGAGAATTACGTTTTGTATATTTTTAGGCATCTCTTTTCAAGTTCAATTGATTTAACGTATATTATAAATGAAAAATACATATAAATATATGTATTAATGCATGATAAACATATTTTACGATACCAAGGTATTAAGATTTAAGGTAATTAATCAAACATATGATAGAATAGTATACATAGTAATATTAATTAATTTTACTGACATCAATATACCGTAGGAATAACCATCTACAAAGTACCATCCATCATATACCTTTGACTATTCGAGTGTGCAAGTTTGCCCTTGCTCTACGAATTACTTGATCAATTATTCCATTGCTTTGGCACAGTTACAAACATCTGCTATGATTACAACGATTCACCTACGTAAATTTCTAAAGAGTCGAAACCATAGCATTACCAAGTATTAAAGAATCGTCAATAATCTGGTTATTTACAATTCAGTATATTTCTATTACACGTAATAAAAATTATTTTTATACATTTATTTCATTTACAATTCAAACTTAATTATTAATCGTATTAACAAGATTTCAATAGTCAGTATGTTAACTTGAAAACAATAATCTGTTGAATAACTTTTAGAATATAAAAAAATTTAGTTATTTATTCATAAGACACCGATCGTCAAGATATAGGCAAATATGGATTTCGAATGAGTGTGATGAGTGTAGATAAGCGAATGTAATCATTGTTACAAACTAAGGCCGACTATTCCTTAGAAAGTGTCATTAATTAATTGGCCAATGACAAATGAACAGCCGGTGGTTATCAGCTGATCGTTCTCAAAATGTATTGACTCTGATTGGGATCGAACTGAGAACACTTAGCACATGGAGCTGGGATTGAACCAACTTTGCTACCGACCGTATAGTAGTACTTTGATTATTTTACTATATAGTTATATGAATATAAATATTTATTTTTGTTCGAATGATAAATTAGTTTTTAAAGTATTTTCCTATTTATTATTACAACATTGTTATGGTTGTGTATTCCAAAATAACTTTGTATAACAAATAATTATTAAATTTATTGCCAATCCTTACGCATTAAACTACAGTGGCACAATAAAATCATATCATTCCAAGCATTTTGAAATTAATATAAGTACCCTATTTATGTTGGATGTTAATATACCAAACTAAGTTCCCAAACTAAAAGTTATGACTCGTTTGGTAAAAATAAGTAAAAATGTTCCTATACATATAGGTCCCAATATGCTTCATTTTCAATATGACGGCAATTTTCGTATTTTCACTAAATTATATGTAATTTCATAACTCATTACAATATAGTGCTCAAATTTGGAACGAAGGTACCTGTTCTGCTCTATTTAAGGTTGTGATAATATTATTTTATTAAAATTAATATTTTCAAAATGGCGTTACTTAAACACTTTTAATTGTAAATTTCGCAAAAACGCGCGATCTTAGAAAGAATGTATAAGATATAAAAAAGTTACCAAATGTAATAACAAAACTAACAAATTCCAATGGAATAAAATCAGTTTATAAATAAAGGAGTAATACTAATTTAGGCAATACAATGTATGCTCTGTTTCATTTTATTAGACATTGAATTGCTGGTGTTGAATGAATTTCATATCAGCTGATGAGGTAAATATTAAACTGCTGATATTTTAGCATTTTCACTACAGATGAATCATTGTTGAAAAAGTAGGTTATGATATGTTTTCAAATAGTTTAATTAGTTTCTTTGTACTTAATAACCAGTAATGGAACAACAAATATTGTACTAGAACTTACAAAAACTACTTAATTACTAAAAAATATCAGCTGTTTAATATTTAGTTCATCAGCTGATATGAAATGCATTCAACGCCAGTAATTCAACGTCTAATAAAATGAAACAGAGCATATATCGTATTGCCTAAATTGGAGTTACTCCTTTATTTATGAACTGATCTTATTCAATTGGAACTGTTAGATTTGTTATTACATTTGACATATTTTTTATTGCCTGTAAATTATTTATTTTCTTTAAAAATAAATAACTCTTGCCAAGTATTCATAATCCTACCCTTTTTACAAACATTTAGAATATCCACATTTTCATCTATTTCATTCAAACTGTAGGTACAATTCAGAAGGTGTTTAGCTACATTAGATCTTTCTGGTTTCTTATTTTAAAAGCATAGACATGGTTTTTATATCTTTTAAAAACAATGTACAGTATAACCTATGTAAAACATAATACAATCAATACAGTTAATTCTATATATTACTGAATTATTGAATTTATCTTCACTTTCAATATTCGGGTGTAAAATGTTGGACATAGTATTACAAGTCTTAAAAGCTACTGATAAATTGAATTTCTTAAATCTATTACCAACTCTTTGTGTAAACGGTCCATTTTAATGGAGGTATACATAATTCTTTTGTTCTTTATGGGATTTTTCTTTATTTAAGAGTTGTTCATTTACCGTCTCGAATTTTATTTTATATTTTCATTTTTATTCTAATTCCAATTTCACCAATGATTGATGTCCTGTATCCATTTGCAATAGCTACTGATTTTACTAAATTTATTTCCTGTTTTCTGTCTTCAACAATTAATGGTATTGAATACACCCTATATAACATACTACTGAAGCTAGATTCTTTGTCAGACGGGGGATGGACGGAATTGGTATTTATTGTACAGTTGGTTAGAGTAGATTTCCTAAAAATTCTATTTGACAGTTTGTTATGATCACAAATTATTTTAAGAGCCAAAACGTTAATTTCAATCATTGATTCATTTATATTGTAATACATTTGTATTGTGTGATGTTTACTTGTACTGAGTATGTTCCAAACCGTATTATGCTAATTAAAAACTATTTGTATTTTATTTTCCAGCTGTTTTATATGTTGCGTATTTTTCAAAGATTACGTACATTTTACAATTAAAATTTTTAAAATATTAAACATAGTAAAATAATATTATCATAACCCTAAAAATAGCACAACAGGTACCTTCATTCCAAATGGGAGCATTGTATTGTAAAGAGTTGTGAAATTACACACAATTTAGTGAAAATAAGAAAATGGCTGCTGTTTTGGAAACGAAGCATATTAGGACCTATATGTATAGGAGCATTTTTACTTATTTTTACCCAACGAATCATAACCCTAAGTTTTGGAACTTAGTTTGGGAACACACTTGAGTCCTAAACAATATTCCTGCAACTACTACTATTTTATAATTTTTACATTCAATTTATTTTGCATTATTGGCTAATAAAATTTATTTATTTACAATCACTAAACGATTTAGCAAATACATAAATGTCATTTTTACAGGGTTTAAATAAAAACGCAAAACAATACTCTATTGATATTTACTTTTTATTTTCTAAATAAAATAGTTAAATAGTTTGAAAATAGTTCAACGATATTTATTGATGATTAAATACAACAAAAGAAAGATTGTTTATTTTAAACGTAGAAAAAAATAATAAATGTCATTATTAATATTTGTTTACACTGAATAAGTCTATATTAAATAAACAGTATACCACTTGACCGTTTTTTTTTTTTTTTTTTTTTTTTTTTGTAGTTCTAGGTTTTAGCTTTAATATTACAACTTGGATCACTTTTTAACAAACATTAAACATATAATTATACAATTACTAGTATAAATTGGGGAAGGAAACATTTAATTTAATTGTTTTTTACTTGTAGGGTCATTATAGGATTTCTTTAGTCTTTTGGATTTTCACTTGGTGCGTGAACACTTGGAAAGGATAAGGATACTAACCTTATCCTTTCCAAATATTCCCACAATCAGCAGGATTTTCGTCGCAGCTTTACTTATAAAAATACTCATATTGCTGTAGATATTTTATCTATTTTGTGTTTTAATCATATTTACTTTTATTTATTTATTTTTTGTTTGTTTTTTTATACCTTTATCAGTTATCATATGTTCTTGCATTTAGTCTCGCTATTCTTTAAGCCGAACTGATTTTGTTCATCCTTTGCTCATTTTGTTATAATTTGTTTAGTAATTCTTTCGTAAGGCATCTTCAATATATATCCAAAATATGGTATATTTAAATCTCATATAATTTATGATTTGTTCTTATTTCTTATATTCTTCACCTTATGTGACCTTCCTCCATGGATTATTTTTTGTTCGTGCAATTTTTAATAATCCTTATTTATTCTTCTAGTTATTGTTTTTTTTATTTATTTATTTTACTACAGAACGTTACTGTTGGTCGGATAATTGTTTTGTAAAGTTTTAGTTTGGGATTTTTTTATTTTGAAGCTCATTATTGTTGTGTGGTTTTGTTTGCTGTTCCAGTAATTGCACGATAAAATTTACTATGAACTCATATAAGCCTATTTGTCTTATTTTAATCTTGTAGAGAATAAGATAAAAGATTTTACGAAACGTTATTAGTTTCATGTACGTAGAATACGAAAAATCTAATTTCAGTACTCTGATTTAATATTTTATTACATTCAATAATGTTTTAGAAATAAATTGTCACAAGTTATTACGGAACTGTCTGACTTCTGCAATCAAGATCTCTAAAATAAGAGATCTGTTTACAAAAGCATGTTTCTCATCAACTCCTGGAATTCGTTGCCAATTAACAAGCTCATTACCTTCCTCTTGATTCAAGCACTCTGTATCAAGGGGGACTTAACGTACATACTTTGTAAAGGTCATGTAGTATTATAGTGTTTGTGTATGTTGGTGATACATTAGGGTCATGTAAAGTTGCATAAATTATTCCACTTTAATTACTATTTACAATTTAAGTTGATTAGTAATTAACAATCAACACTGTAATTACTAGGTAAATAGCATGGTTATTACTTAGTAAATGACAAATTACTTGCAATATAGATATATTACTATAGTGATATAAAGTTAAAAATTAGGGCTACTTACGTATTTTTAGGATGTAATAAAATTAAAAACTGAGTACCCTTTAATAAAAATCACATGTTTTAAAATTTTATTTAAAGAATTATTATATACTTATCTCAATTATTTTATTTACACTTGAAAATGACAATAAAGTTGAAACATGTTGTGTTTAATGAATTTTAATAAAAAAAAAATAAATATTTAAGAGTACTCAGTTTTTAATTTTATTACATCCTAAAGATATATTACTATCTATGTTACAATATGATATTACACGACGTGGACACTAAAGAAGTCTAGGGTGTCCATGATGGAAGGTAGTCAGGGTCCGGATGTTGTGTAGTGAATAGAACTACATATCAAAACTCTCAGCTAGCTGAAAATCAGACCAGTACCACGTGGCTCAGATTCCAAGTGATGCTGTGTGTCCCTTGATTTCTCTGGCTACTGGGCTTTTAATGTATAAATCTTTCTGAGGAACAGTCGACCTTAGTAATACTGACGTACTCGTTCATCTACACTCATCACACTCACTCGCCCCTCATACTCACCTCTATCTCTACGATCGACGCCTTAATTATATATCGACGTATTATAATATTTAAAGCTAACCAATATAGTTTCAGTTCATCACGTAAAACTAAGTAACGAAAAATGCTGTTCGTAGAAAAGCTATTCAAATTCAAATGATTTAAAAATGGTTTTACTCTTGTCGAAAACAATCACTTAACGCAATGGTATAAAATTTTTAAATTTTCTTAAAATAATAATTTGTTGAATAAACTTTATAAGTAAACAAACTAGAACAAACATCTGAACAACCTGTCATACTTTTCTATTGTTTTTAATAAATATTACACCAAACCTTTATTGAATCACATTAAGATAAAGATTACATACGTATAAAACAACTCTTTTTGCCTACGGTTCGTTACGTAAATAACTAATTTTTGAAAGTAAATGTAAGAAAAATATCAATTAAATACTAGCTAAATGTTTTAATTTTAATTTATATTAAAGCAATTATATTAATTAAAATCAACCATTTACAGTATATCAATTAAGCAAAACAAAATTGCAGTTTATATTCTAGTTTTGTTTATCAATAATAGTATATTTGATTAAGATTAATGAATTTTTGTCCTTGTCTTCTTTTCGTCCCCTGTATACTATTCTATATTATTGTGTTTTTTGCTTATTTGTTTACGTGTTAAACAATTAATTTATAGCCTGGTTGCAATAAATTCAACCTATTTTAATATTTTCTAATTGTTCGATAGTAAATATATTTACTATGATCAATATTGTGTTTAGGTACTTTACTATTGGTCTAATAGAGTATAAAATGTTAAAGAATAAACTAATATATTTAGCTATACAAACATACATAAATTAGTTATTTTTATTTCAGTTAATGAGCATTGATACAATTTTAATTAAAGATTATGCATAATAATTTTGAAACCGATTAAAATATTAAGAAAGGTAACTAGGTAAAATATTTGTGGTAGAACTAAATGAACCTGAT
This sequence comes from Stictocephala bisonia, assembly GCA_035578905.1. Lineage (NCBI taxonomy): Eukaryota > Metazoa > Arthropoda > Insecta > Hemiptera > Membracidae > Stictocephala > Stictocephala bisonia. The sequence goes on along the minus strand of JAQJVL010000100.1, from coordinate 1,344,743 downwards.
TTTTCACATGATAAAAAATTTTTTTTATTTGTATTTAAGACTTTTAATAATTTGTTTACCTTGTTATAAATATTTCTAGGACTTCTCTTTAAATTGGTTAAAAAGAGGTCAAACAATTTCACTAACTATTTATTCCTTTTTGTCCTAGTTAGACCTATTAGTATACTACTAAATAACCAATTGCTATTCACTATTCATTATTCATAATAATTTACACGCCGAGGTAAGGGTGGATATGAGGTGCGCATAAGTTTGATGAGTGGGGGTGAACGAGTGTAATCATTGATACTAACTAGTTCGACTATTCCTTGTATATAACCATTCACTAGCCCAATAGCCAGGCCAAATAACAACCTCAATTAGTCTGATTTTCAGCCAACTGATAATCCGATACTTGTTCTCCTCACACAACATCCGAACCATTCAAAGTAGACACCTTAAACTACTCTAGTGTCCACGTCGAGTAATATAATATTGCAATATAGATAGTAACATATCTATATTGCAAATAATCTAATTGTTTTGTGTTTTTAAGTGCTTTTCAAGATTTGAAATATATATTGAAATATATATTATTGAGTTGTGGATAAAAAAATCAAAATCCATATAAGTTTCTTAATAAATGTTTTATTCAAAGTAATTTTTAAACAAATATTACCAACTTATTTGGTTCTTTGATACAAATATATGAATCTTCAAGTACAAATTATAATACTGAAACTATATAATTGAATAATAACTTAATAATTAGGAACTTAAAGATTGTTAACGTATTTTACTGGTGTTATAAACGTAATTTATGATTTATGGCTATAAAGAACGGGTAATTTTACTTTGCATAAAAGAAATAAAACGTGTACTTCCATAATCACCGGAGCTGGATCTTTTTACCTATATATAATTTTTTTTCAAATAAATTTCAATAAAATCACGTATATTAACTTATAATCAATTAACATTAACTTAGGAATATAATAATAATGGTTTTACTCATAAAGTTCATGCATTTGTTTATTGTAAAAATTAACCTTACAGTTCTTTTTAACCTTATATTATGTGGGTATTTCTTACTTTTAAGATTATAATGTAAACATTTTAATTGGTTCATTGATGGAACTTTTGGTGTGATTTAGCTGTTAATATTATTATATTATTATTAGAAAGCGCATTTTGGAAAATAATTGATTAAACAAAATTTAATCGGCAACTTTTCAAATGATTGTATCGCCTAATTTTTTCAATATTAATGTTTCAGGTTATCTTTTTTTCATTTTTTTTCATCAGTTTCAAGCGTATGTGAACATTATTAAGGAATTTATTGTAACACCGCAGCTAAAATAATGTTGAGTCATGCATATTTACTAAGTGACTAGTATATTGTAATATATTCTTATTTCAATTGATCAAATGTTTCTTAAGCAGATCAGTGTATTATCTACAGATTTATAGAGGTCTGGTATAAGACTTGAGGCGTTACAGTGTAACAATATTTATTTGGGGTAGAATAGTTCATTTTCTCAAATTAAAAAAAAATATATTATATTCAGTCACAATTCTTCATCTGAAGAACACACTGTTTAGTTAAAATAGTGTACAGCTGATAATCAGCTGATATTTTAATTTGTCAACAGCTGTCAGCGTGTCGTGTTCTGATAGGGGTCACACGCAACTGTATTAGTTGTGCGTATTGCACTTTGTCTTTGTGTGTGTTTTTACATCTTTTACTATGTTATACACAAATAAAAAGTACATTTTTCGATATATAAAATAAATCTTGTCATCTAAAGTACGGTAACAATTTTTTATCAAGCTTCAAATTATTTCGTTGTAAATTTTGGTAGAATAGTTAAAACGTTTAAAATATGGTAGAATAGTTCAATTGTTAATAAAAACATTGTAATTTTGAGTATAAACTCCTGATATTATCTCTCGGACAGAATAATTTACATTTTTAATCGTTAATACTTCTTAAGGGAAAGTTAACACTTTTCCATTTTTAACAGTGACGATTTCAGTATAAATACGTAATGCAAATTACGTATTTTTATGTACATATACAGGGCATTGAACATGTGTGGAATCACCTTCATTTATCTTAAATGGGTCCAAAATTATTATACCTCTGAAGAAAGTTTTTTCTTTTTTCTATCTTTTGATGCAGTTTTTAATTTCTTTTCAACCCAAAAGGGGAGAGCCTGGGGAGGATATTGTAAACATTTAAAGTGAAATGCTATAATAAGTTGCCCATAATTTCAAAGCGCACTTTTGCTGAGTAAGACGCCACAAGTTTCAAATAAAAAGAACCATCCTATCTATCAGAAACGACGACTGGTTAACATTTCTTAGCAGTAATATTTGAGTGGGAATTCGACATGTTGTAAAAGCCAGTTATGAAGCTAGGCATATGATTAAACAAATTAAAAATTATCTTAAAATGATATTATTGATATAATGGTAGGATACAAATAAATCTTAGAACAGTACTGGCTTTTACAACATGTCATATTCCCACTCAAATGTCACTGCTAAGAAAGGTTAACCAGTCGTAATTTCTGAAAGCGTGGTTCGATTTAAAACGTGTTGCGCCTTATTCAGAAAAAAGGCTTTAAAATAATGGGCAACTATCGTTCAACGCCTATCGTTTGAAATTTTTACGATATCCTCAACAGGCTCTCCCCTTTCGGTTGAACAAAATTTCAAACTACATTAAAAGGTAGACAAAACTTAATGAGGTGTACTAAATGACAACTATTTATCTGGACTCATTTAAGAGAAATGAAGGTGGTTCCATATTTTTTTAACGCTCTGTATATAGATATTTAACTTGCCTTTAATTCATAATTCATATTACATATTTAAACTGCTATACAAATATAGGCCTATGATAAAAAAAATAGTTCAACAAAGCTAATACATTTTGTAGCTTATTTCATAATTAATGTATGGTTAATAAAATATTCATCACGTGTATGATTTTATTATCACTTACTTATAACTAAACTCATGCTGAAAAAATCTGTTTAGTATATATACTAGACATGCTGTTCAGATTAAGGTTTTCTATGAGTTAATAAATAAGCAAAAAAATAAGAAAGTCATAACTTGTTTTATACCTACCATAAAACAAACCATTTGGTCGTGGACTGAACTCTGGTTTATGGAAACGATAAAATACCAGAATATAATTTATTATATAAGTGAATTAAACCACTTAAATTTACTTAGTATCTGAGTTCCAAATAAAAGAGTCAAAACCAAGACTTGCAATTTTTTATATTTTACTACAAGATAAATTATGTATTATTTTCTAGATATTAAAAATTTAAAAACTACTTATTATATACCTTTTCACTGTATTACTCATGATTTTAATTTTTATCTCTAAATTATGTTTAGAAATGAGGTCTATGCAGTGGAGCATTTTTAATCCAATATAAAACATAAATAACTGAAACCAATTTTTGTTTTGTGTAAAATCATACAAAGGTCCTTCATATATAGAATGATTTTGTCACTAGAAAACTTTCTCCTATTATTTGCTGATCCTTGTAAATGATTGAGTGAGGGTCTCTTAAAAAAAGGGGCAGATATAGCGCGGGTCCCTACCGATACATTGAATATTTATTTAAGCTAGGGTAAATTGGATGTATAGGGTTTTCTGGAAAACAGATGTGATCCAAATCTTGAAGCAGAAGATCAATCCTACCGTACACGAAAGAAAATAGAATATGACAGTGTTTTAAATGTTATTTTTAATACTTCCATACCAAACCAAGGATCTATTTTGTTTTTAATAAAAATTGTTGGTTTAAAATTGTTAAATAAAATTGGGTATTATTCTTAAAAAAATCTTGAAGAAATTATAGATAAATTTGACATTTCACAATTCTAATATTAAACAACAAACTATGTTTAGTTGCTTACAAACACGCATTATTGTTAATACAAAAGTAACCAACCAAACTAAGTGATAAACTTTAACAGCCCTCATAAACTCGACAACTGTACTAATTGAAGTGGTCATTTCAACTAACAATGAGGTCAAAAAACGTAAAATTATTAATAAAATTTTTTTAAGTTTTCCTATGCAAGCTGTAAAAGCTTTATCATTCATACATATTTCTTTTAATGTTTATGGATTTATGATTGTTAAAAAGAATATCCATTTTCAAACACTAAGATGCCGATCGCAGACTCGGGCGAATATGAGGGGTGATTGAGTGTCATAAATGTAGATGAATCAGTTTAGTCATTGTTACTAACTAAGGGCAACCGTTACATAGAAATAGCCATTTATTAATAGCCCAATAACCAGGGCAAGTAAGGAATCTATAGATTTGTGAGAAATCCAAACCACGTAGTATTGGTCTGACTTCAGCTCACTCATTTCTCTTCTTTACGAAACACGTACATTTCAGACACTTCAACTTGGGCAACCATTGAGTGGATGCCTATTATAGAACCATTCGCCTACAATCTCAACATCAAATCGTTCCCCAACTGTTTCCATTTGTGCGGACTTTTTAAATAAATTGTGCAGTACCAAATATGTTTTGTATTAGTTTTTTGTTTATATTTTTTACCTAGGTAGAGTTTTAATACGTGTCAATGTATAGATAATAATTTAGTAAATTAAAATGTCGTGCTTGGTGAAGTAAAAAATTTAATTGTGTGGGAAAAATACCAATTGGAGAGTAGAATGAAATACAGTGTATTAATCTTATATTATAAGTAAATATATAAATCTTATCTGAGATAAGTCAAATCAATACTGTACTAAAACTAAATATAGTTTAAATTATTTTTACTAGTTGCTCAGCATGGCATTTTTAACTAAACAAACTAATATAAGTTTGAAATAAGGAATATATTTTAAAAGCAAAACGAATTTCCACTTCTAAAGATTGAAGTTGGAGGCTAGATCTCCTAAACTGGTGATTGATAAAGTATACCAATGATAGAACGACCCACAACATTCCTCAAATCATAATTATAAAAAAAAAAAAACATGGCATGGCAAATTATTAGAATTATTTAATAATTATACAGAAGTAACACACATTACGTTATGTTAGAGATAGTTAATTTAGAATATAAGTATTCAAAATGGTAATTTTTGTTAAGTGAAAAACATGAATATGGTGCTAGATTAATTTCTATTTATTTATTTTTATTTTTATATTTCTAGTATAAGAGTTAAGAACTAGTTAGTTTTCCAAGAAATTAAATATCTGACAGAAAATCACCAAAATATTAGTTTTATTTTATTTATTTGAATTATTCACAAAAATTGGTGTAGTCAAGTTATTTTTTTAAAGACATAACTTGCATTTTTATAAATAATCTAAATAATTTTTAAATGTGTCTAAAACATTTTTAATAAGACGAAAAAATAAATTCAATTACAAATACTTTATATGAATACGTATTTTTAGACAATGAGGTTAATGTATAGTAGCTATAGTTTATATTTTCCTAAATAATCGTTTTAGAAACGTATTAAACTGTTAAAATTGCAGAAGAATAATAGTAATCTATCTTTACGTAGATGAACCTCGGTTAATCAGCTGATAATGACGTTTGTCAACAGCTGTCAGATTGACGTAAGGTGATATGCCTCACACGCTACGTTATCAATCGAGATTATTATATAGTATCTTGCCATGTCAGCTACATAGTATAAGCTACAAGAGTGTTTACACAATAATGTCTTATTATTGGTTAATATTATAGTAACAACATGGTGCCAACGTAAAACCAACTGAGTATATTTCCTTTAATTATATTAAAAAAACGACAAAAAAGCCTAACAAACTTGTCACTTAGAAAAAGTTTTTAACATATTGGTAATAATTACATATTAAATAGTTTTATCTTTTTTTGCCAATTACTTTAGAAGTCCTTGAAATATTTATGAAAAGTAAAACAATTTCTAAAGTCATTGGGTTTTTATATTGTACATCACCAGGTCCATTTATTACCTCTTCTCTTTTACATATCAATTAACTGATATATTATGGTTATTAAACTTTATCTCACTTTATTTAGAATTGGAAAATAATGTTGAAAACTGTTTTAAGTAGCTGAAATTTAGTTCATATTTATATAAATTGAAATTGTTCAGCAACTATTATCAGCTTTAATTAAACTCTAATAGTAAAATTCATTCTTAAAACACATCGTTACGAATGTATCTATTTACATAAATTGATACATATTATTGTTCGTAATGGATGTAAGAAGAACTATTTTCCATACTCTATAATATTTTATTACAAATCTAGAGGTGATCAACTCCTCATCACTTATAATTGTTCAAGGAAACATAATTTATTTAATACAAATTTAACGTTCAATATATGATTAAACGCAAACACTTTTTATACTAAATGACTAAATATTTTTTTAAAATTACTTTGAAAAAAATTAAACATCATGATTGATAAGTATAGTATATTTTTAAATAACATTTCTAATAGAATATATTTTTCGTCTCATAATATTTTACTAAATCATTGACAAAGAGGATTTTTCAAAGAAATTAAAATATAATCATTGTAATATCTTTTTTTGCCCGAAAAAAGACAAACTAACTGATGCTGAAGTAAAATAAAATGTAATAAGTTGATATTTAAGATGGCGTATGTTTAAGAAAACTAAAGGTTTCAGCAGATTTTGACAACAATTGACTGTGTGTAAAGTCCCTTCAACGACTAGACAAATATAGCGTGGGTCGCTGCGGAAGCTTTTAATATGCAATGAAGTTGGGATAACTTGGATAAATAGGCCTACCAGTAAAACGGTTTCATTCGGACTTCTTAAAAGAGGGTAATCATACGGTAAATATCTTGGGTGGAATAAAAACAAGTTTTGGGAAGGTAAAAATTATAAATAATTTTGCAACAGCCAACTTGTTTACCTTTTATTAAATAAAGTATACTTATTAAAATATATATTAATAATATTTCATTTTAAAAAGTATTTAACAATAAAACATTATTAATTTAGTTTAAATTCATCATGAGAGGGTTGGATATGATAAAAGTGGTTAGCATAAATTATTCATCCAAAATGTTTCAATTACTATTCGTGTTGATGCAGTCATATTTGTAATTCCTTTTATTAAAACACTTGCATAATAATTCATTATGTGTCACAATTGTTGTATTCTGAACTGCCTAAAGATTGACCTATTTGTCCTTTTTGTTTAAATAATCTTAGAACCATCTCTAAAACAACAATGACTTTAATCACAAATTATTTTACTTTATATCCAAACAAAGAAAGGCATGTAAAAAAACGTTCCTTACCAGCTGGCAGTGATGTCACGAAGTAGTTGTCAGTACAGCCAACACTGAATGTACTAGTCTGCAACTATTTAAACTGTTATGAACAATAAAAAAATATTGTTTATTTCAGTTTTATGTATTGTTGTATTATCTTTAAGTTGTCACTACTGCGGATATTTATATTGTAAAATCTTTTCACTTACATATTTAAAACAGACAAATTACTATAGTATCATTGATGTAATTTATTTACTAAACTTGTATTTTTTTTTACTTTTGTTACTGTTTACAAAGTACTGTTTGCAATTTAATATAGCTATGATCTCATTATTGACAAAGTTTTAAATGTCTTATGTATATTGTTGTAAATTGATTATTTTAAACAAGCTTTCTTCTTCCAACTACAATTGGGCCGGTCAGATTGTAACAGGCGTTTAAGTTCTACGTACAAAGGGGTTTTAGCAGCGGAGGAGACTCACCGCTCCACTACCGCATATCACCAAATTTCACTCTCGGGTTGCAGTTTGTGTCCAACTTCCGATATCAGTATTCATTCCTAAAAATAAATTTGTTTAAATATACAAGTTTTTTTATTATTGTTTATTTTTCACATTGATACTATAGTGTTATTCATATAATTAATGTTTAGTCAAATACTAAATACTGATTGAATTTTCCAGTTATAAGCTTGATTTGCTAGTATTAATCAAACCAACCCATATTCACTATTGCTGATGATGCAGAGGGCGAGTCTTGCTACTGCGTGGCCTGCACAAGGCCTAAGGGGGGAGGAGTGGTTTTCTATCTGACGCCCAAAACAGTGCATCTCTCTCGCACCGGTGCTTTCAGTAGGTAACTATAAAAGGAGCTTATTTGTAATAATTTATTGATCTATCAATTAGTATGTTTGATTACAGTATATAATAATAGTGAAATTGTTGTTATAAATGAATGACCAGTTACAAGAAATGCAGGTTGCGTCTGATTCAATAATGTATATTGTTGAGTGACTAAGTATTAAATTTAGTGACATTTAGTATTAAATGTGATTACGAGAAATATACAAAGTATATGTGTAAATGTATAAAATTTTTCCAACGTAATGTGATAGCTATTTCATATTTTTTTCTAACTATCATATTCTTTACGGACATTAGTAAAAAAAGTAGTATATTGAGACAACGAATACAAAACCCAAGGAGCCACTGAACTGGTGTTTATAAAAGACTTACACTAACATTAGTGCTGTAGCTATTAGTATATATAGCTGTATACATTAATAGGTACTTATAAATGTGTGTAATAAATTAGTACATACAACATGAAACAGTTTGAGTGGTAGGATTGACAGAATAATGTGTATAGACTTAATATTTCTTAATAATATTCTTACATATGAGACACCGACACAATGAGAATATGAATGATTATATGAGTGCAGGATGAGTGTGGATAACTGTAGTCTGATTACTAACTGAGTTTGGATGTTCCTCAGAAAGGGTCGTTTAATAATAGCCCAATAGTGACTGACTACTTAGGGACCTACAGCTTTACGTGGAATGCGAACCACGTAGTGTTGGTCTAATTTTCAGCTAATTGACTAGCTTGATACTTTAGACATTCGATGACTGATTACCACCCAACATGGAAACCCCAGACTTCTCTAGTAGTGTGCTTTATTCTCTAGTAGCTGATAGCAACATTGAGCGGACGCCATATCGGTATTAAGAGGGCCGAGCTTAGAACCTATCGCCTACTATCTCCACAACAAGTTGTCTCCAAGTAGCTGGGTTACAGCACTTAAAGAAAGTGAAAAATCGTTGTTATTAGAAGAGAATGGTATTCAGTGTGTTGAGTGGATAAGAGGGTCAATCTAAGCTATAAATATATTCCGTTTGACGCGGTTCCAATTTAATTGCTGTTGAATTAAGCAGTTCCCTGACGGTGTATAGGTTGTGATTTGTTACTCATAATGTTAGATAATTATTCTAACTTTCAAATGAGTTGACGCTTCGTTATTATTGGCTGATTGTTAGTAGTATCTTGTTTATTTTATCGGAATTTAGTTGTGGTCTAATTGGTGAGTTACTATTGTTGAGCCATTAATCGGTCTGCATTCCAATGACCTTGTTTAGGTTAAGATGCCCTGATTGGAAAATGAAGCGATTAGGACTAAAATCTGTTAGATACAATTATTTTAGAGTTTTAAGTGTCATTTTCAATTGTAAAAGTGACCAACTTAACTACAAACTATGAGGATAAATAACTATAAGTTAAATGTTATTCATGAGTTAGTTAAAAAAGACCATATTTAGTAGGTTATCTTCATTTAAAGTAACTTATTAAAATAGTTTGCTGTTTAGAGTAATAATTAAATTTTATTTGGAATGTAGAGTGAGCATTTCACTCAATTATTGGTGGAATTGAGAGGTTTCATGTTAAAACACGCTCTTGTTATTCCACAAGTTTTTATTTCAAATATGTGCTTTTAATAATTTATAGCAACATCCTTTGCTTTCTAATTAGCTTTTTAACATAATAACGGTTATGTCAGAAAACTATTAAGTAATTAATTACAATGTTGTTTACAATTAAAAATATGTTCTAAATTAATTCATACACAGAAAACCAATTAAATTAAAATATTAAAACTATATAAAACTTATACCATATGAAAGTATTGTTTGCTTTTGTCGTATTTTTTATGTATGTAGTCACTAGTTAATTTTATAAAAGGTTTACTAAACATGTTGGTAAGGTTGGGAAATTATGTTTTGTTATTTATTTATTTAGAGGTTTGATTGGTGGGTATCATTGGGTAGTGGGGTATAGAGGTGAGGGGGCTTAAAAACTATTTCAAAAAGTAAATATAATTTATGCCATTTTAAATTCTTACTAAATGCCTTATTAAATGCTTAAATACATTTTATCGTAAAATTGTGTACTTACCAAAGCGCACTTACCATCTTTAGCATGTTGTGGAAGACAACAAGGTAAAAATACATAATCAAATGGATATTTCCAAGACTCTTCGAGCTCTTGAACGTTAATGAGAAATTTAGAAATAAATGACTTTTTCTCCAACCCTTTGGTATAAACTATATAAAAGGTTTTGAGCAAACTACGAACTGGATTAAAACTAAAAGCTATATATTTATTATATCTGTTAGATATAATAGATTCAAAACTATTGATAAAAAATTAATTCCATCTCAAAATTATCAATTAAACTCTGATTTCAAGTAAATAAAATCAGTATAACATATAAAATTAAACTACAATCAACTATATAGTAGCTAAATGTGAAAATAAACTCTTGCTTAGTATGGTAACTCAGCTATTTAAGGGGTTATATTTTTTGAGTTTGGACGAGTTTTAAATGTTTGTGTTTGCCAGTTACCTGTTTTGGACTCTATCCAAACGCTCAGAAAAAAAAAAAACAAAAAACAAACAGGTAAATGTGTTTCGGATTCCATAATAGGCTTACATACTTCATCTATTGGACTACTATTAATTGGCGTTTTCTTACAATCACTCGATATTAGTTACATTTACGTTGCTTATATTGTGAAATTCTTATTACATTTATGTAGAGAGGTTCCCTGAGTGGTGAAAGTGAGAAAGAAAACTACACCTACCTCTTTGTGTCATTCCATTTAATAAATGTGATGGAAACTAGTCGATTTTAGTCCGCGTGCTGGCAGTGCAGTAGCCTAGGTGACACAGTTGAGCCGAACATTGGTAGGTTTGATCATTACTAACAAATAAAGCTTAGAGCGATTAAATTAAAACATTATTTACTAGCTAAATAACAATAAAACAATGAATAATAGTAACAATAACAGTGAAACAAGATTTTAAAGTTTATCATTTTTTATTTTTAAACCCAACTTTAATGTGGAATTTGAACTTGGACGGGTGCTTGAAGGTGGAAGTTAATCACAGTCAAATGTATGGTGACGGAGCGGTGGAACATCCCGTCCGCTGCTGAAACCCCAATTTTTACTAAATGTGATCATACAGGCAAAATTGTAATAGAAAATACTAAAATTATTCATTTACACTCATCACATTCCTTCAAAATCCTAATTCACACAAATGTTGAAGATAAGTATGTTATAAAAAAATATAGTATAAATAAAAATTTACGAACAATACTAATAGATTTAAAAGTAAATCGTCTTAGTCTTATTAATACTTGTTCATATTAGGTCACAAATTGTGTAAACCTCACTATGCAGCCAATATTTGGTAATAAAACCAAGTTATGTGTATTATTATTGAAAGTTGGTTACAATTTTTAAGACTCCTTAAAAACAGTTTAAACATATTATAAAGTTTAACTTCGAGTTGCGCGTATACTAAATAAATATGAGAAAATGGGCGATTGGTGGAAAGTTTGATGGCAACGCCCTTAGAATTGATTCCCTAAACTCCGGGACAGCTCAGAAAACATTCTCAGGCCTTTGATCATTGAGGCGTAGTTGATTCACGATGGCATCCAATCTACAGAGCTATCCTACTTATTGGAGATTATTTGATAAATTAATTGCTCCCATAAGCCCTAACATTGGTCTTATTTTACCTTCTTTTGGGCTTTCAAATCCATGCGTATTTTATATCTTTAAAACTAAATACAAATACATTTCTATTTAATGTTACTGAAATAGAAAGAAAGATTATTTTAGTTTGAAGTAGTTGAAAAAAATTGGTTGGTGTGGCTCCTGCAACCAATACGATATTCATTGAAATTCCCTAAAATATATTTCAAAGTTATGATTGTTACAAATTTGAAAGGATAAGCCTTAACTCTATATGATAATGTTATTATTTGTTAGAGGCTTTGGTTTGCTGTATTTAGTGGTAAAATTTAATCACTAATTATATTCTCTCGTTATAATTTCATATAGTTCATAAACTGAAATAACACGTGCTCTCAATAATAAACTCACAAGATTATTAGAGCGCATAAAAGTTATAGATATGTGTAGATGGAATGTTTTTAGACGAGGGGTTAAACCTAACTGAATCTAACCTGACCTGACCTGATCTGACCTAACCTAACACGTTTATTAAAGATGAGGGAGACAAAGGTAGTTAGTTGGACATTTGCCATCATTACGTGAAAATTAACAATTATGCCGTTTCGATTTGGTAAAACCCAAACCTTTTTCAAGTGCTAAAAACTAAATTACATCTACACAAACATGTTATAAAACTACGTTCTTAAACTAATAAACTTATCTACTTTAATAATTATCTACATTTTAACCTAGATCCTAGAATGGGGTACAACAAAATGAACTTCTATTAAATATAAAAATATTAACAGGGTTACATTAATATAACAAATTAGGCGCTGTCAAGGTCACGATATCAACGAAAAATGTCAAAACACAATTAAAATTAATATTCAAATCAGACATAAATAAGATTACATTAACTAATCATAAATATATGGTACCTGAAAAACACTAGGTGGTACCTGAAAAACACAGACTGACCTCGTCTGTGTCATTTGGATTGTATCATCCTCACTTCGTGCCTGGGACGTCTAGACGCCATCGTCACTGCGGGTCGTAAGACTTCATCATTTTTTTAATATTTGATTATTGTATTGTTTTATTCCTAATAATTGTTGCCTTTTCAGGTTAAAATGTAATTGTAATAGTAGTCTCAGTCCTTCCGAGTCATATATATATATTTTTTTGTGCATGTTGAATGTTATTTTAAATTAATAGTGTTTTACAGGTAGATCTACCTTATATTTATGATTAGTTAATGTAATCTTATTTCAGTCTGATTTGAATATTAATTTTAATTGTGTTTTGACATTTTTCGTTGATATCGTGACCTTGATAGCGCCTAATTGGTTACATCAATTTAACCCTGTTAATATTTTTTTATATTCATTAGAAGTTCATTTTGTTGTACCCCATTCTAGGACCTAGGTTAAAATGTAGATAATTATCAAAGTAAATAAGTTTATTAGTTTAAGAACGTAGTTTTATAACATGTTTGTGTATATGTAATTTAGTTTTTAGCACTTGAAAAAGGTTGGGTTTTACCAAATCGAAACGGCATGATTGTTAATTTTCACGTAATGATGGCAAATGTTCAACTACCTTTGTCTCCCTCATCTGATACTCCATCATTAACAAATTAAAAAAAAGACGTTTATTAAACTTGCTTAAAATGGTAATAGCCTTATTACAGTAATGAAAATATAGTTAAAAACTAAATGAAAACATACAATTACAAATAGTTAATATCCATCATTCTTAAAAATGAAAAATATTTATTACCTCAAACAGCAGTGAAGGAAGTAAATTATAAATACAAAAATAGTACATTGTTTAGTGTAAATCCTAAAGGAACTGGAAATAAAACACTGGTACCATGTCATAGTAAATACAGTTCAGATTACAACGTTCAGAAATATTTTGTACCACACCTATTTTTAAATTTCAAGTATATTGGAATCGTTTGATACACTCAAAATCTGTTTCACCTTATAGATTGCAAAATTGTATCCTTATAAAACATTTATACAGTACATTGATAACATGTTAGGAGGCAAATATGTTTTAAAATTATTATAAGAATTCAAAATAAAATGCAATAAAGTCTATCACTGAACTGTAGCGTGCCAAGCGCAGCTGTCGTGCCCAGCTCTGTTGGAACTACTACAACTACAAACTCGATAATTTGAAACAGGTGTTGCGTGCTGTCCAAATGTTCCCACAAACTATTCCTTGGAACAGTGGACTTGCTCAACTGTTCGGGCTATTAACTAACTTGTGTTGTTCCAAGCTATTCTCGTAGTTGCGAGTTAAGGGTCATTTAATTTTGCCTTACCAATTGATATATAGTAAATCATTCGTACTTTTCTTTCGTAGTCATTGATTATTATTTTTATGAATCCAAATGGTTATAGATTATTTTTAGATATGAGACGCTGAGACAACTTTGTGCGTATTTCAAGACGAGTATGAATGAGTGTGTATGAACTTTTCAGTCTTTTTTTCTAACTAAGATTAACTGTTTATTAGAGAAAGCCATTTAGTAATATATCAATATGCAGGATATACATACGTGGAATTTGAACCACGTATTATTGTTTTGATTTTTAACTGACAATACTGACACTCAGTTATCTTTCCTACTCAACATCTTAAAATTAACTACCATCCAACCTGGACACCACTACATATCTACTCCCTTCTCTCTCTCTCTCTCTCTCTCTCTCTCTCTCTCTCTCTCTCTCTCTCTCTCTCTCTCTCTCTCTCTCTCTCTCTCTCTCTCTCTCTCTCTCTCTCTCTCTCTCTCTCTCTCTCTCTCTCTCTCTCTCTCTCTCTCTCTCTCTCTCTCTCTCTCTCTCTCTCTCTCTCTCTCTCTCTCTCTCTCTCTCTCTCTCTCTCTCTCTCTCTCTCTCTCTCTCTCTCTCTCTCTCTCTCTCTCTCTCTCTCTCTCTCTCTCTCTCTCTCTCTCTCTCTCTCTCTCTCTCTCTCTCTCTTTCTCTCTCTCAACAATATCAATGGATCTCTTTCAAAACTTTTCTCAAATGAATATTATTTCAGTAACTACTTCAAGGATTATTCCATGAAAAAATGTAGAATCTATTTTTAAAGTTCACATCGTTTACCCCTAGATGTCCATCTTAATATAGTCATGAGAGATATAAATGGCACTCTCATGACAACTTCTCTTTTTATGCTCCCGATGGTGCGCAACATATATCCTCCATATACCCGGCCAGACATCAGGAGGAAACACTTAAAGAATTCAATAAGATTTTGGATTGCCCACACTTCAACCATTATACAGGATCTCCCACGTCAGAAGGCAAATTAAAATTTCAAAACCCACATCTATGTATTGGTTTCCAGTTTAACAGACCTAATATCACCACCCAATACTAGCTGAGCTATTCCATAGACATGTGTTAATAGAAGAAATACGTCCCTTATCATCGATCTGTCAATACCTGTAGGTAGGATGAACTTCCCTCTAATGGAATATACACTGATAAATCGCTTCCGAACTGGCGTGGCAGATGTAACTACTGAACATTTAAATGGATCACATAGTTACAGAGTGCTCCTCCGTCTTTTTACGCAGGGATTAGTTAGCATATATAGAGTCAGGAGATATTTAAATGGCTTGATAAATTGGATATATATTTGTGACAGGAAATCACTTTTTTACTACTATTAATAATAACATGATTTTTCTATGGTACCAAAAAATACTTCGGTGTAATAGATTGATTGTTACAATTTAAGACAGGTAATTGATCCGCATTCATCTTAAAACAAAGATTCAGTAAACACGTTAAAGCAATTTTTTGATAAAAGTTATAATGTACTCTAGATTGTATTGTTATATTAGGATACCAACATAGCAGGTATATTTCCAAACATTTCTACGAGTAATAATATGAAATGTCTTGAGGAGTAAAAAACTTTCGAAACAGGCTATACTAACATTAAATTATTTAATCCAGGCTACATTTTAACTTGAAATGTGATAAACTATTAATTTAATTTAAGTTCTCACTGTTTTCAAAATAAACAACTATAAAGATTGTTTCAATTTACGTTAATCAACTGACAAAACGTTGATTCGTAATACATTCATAATTCTCATAAGCCATATGTTTTCATGTTGGGAAAAGTCTTCAGAATAACATTGCAGTCTCGACAACTTACCAAATAAGTAATCTCTAACAAGTTAACGATAAAATGTCAACCAATTAATCTTTAGATACTAGAAGAGGCTAGTTGGCCATTATTAATAATTCAGCGGCCAGCTGGACGTTGTTCCCACCACAACCAGTTCAGCAGTCCACTGTTCCTGTGGCAGGCGTTTACCATTGCAGCGACCAATTTTGCACCACTCAGACTCTTGATTGATGGCTTTGCAAAACGTCATGTTTTTGATCGTAAAGTTCTTTTTTTTCAATAATAACTCACTTAGTTGGTTTCTGAACTTTTTGATTTGTGCTGTTTAGATTCCTTTCCTTCTTTTTATGTTTTATTGACTTTTGACTTACTACTATAATTTTGTTATTGATTGTAAACAAACGTGACCACTTTTGTATCTTGAACTTGATTTAAAAGTTTTGTATATCCTTGTATTACTTACACACTGTATTTAAGTAATAACATTTATCAGTTTTAGCTGTTTGTATGACGTTATTTTTATAATTTCCTTTTTTTATATAAGGAAATTTATATTCTGTAGAGTTAATATAAAGTAAATTTTTGAATGTCCTTTATTAAAATATTTTAATATTAAATTAAGTACTTATGAATCAGATATTAAATTTGCTTTTATGGCCCAAATATTTTTCTATTAGATTTTTTTCATTTAGGAATAAACAAAAAGAAAATACCCAAATAATGTTAGTATGGAACTCGAAGCTGACAAGTGACAACTTTTACTAAGAAGAAAAACATTTGATTAACAAACCTGGCTTGATTCAATGGAAGTATACAGGAAACTTGGGTTGTCATCAGAGGTAGATGATAATGATGTTTGTATGTCGTTTGATATTTATGTAGGTTTTAAAATTAAATATCAAAACAATACTACACTGTTATTGTTTATTAAACTTTTATTTCTGTATTTTTCTGAAATTGGTTCTTAAGAAATTGGACGCACGGGAGAAGATATATTGAAAAAGAGAGTAATCAATGTTGTTATATGTGTTTAGACTATTCTGTGGTAGTATCTAATAACAACCGGTCATTCTTTAAAGAGTTGTTTCTTAATATCAGAATAGCCACGTCAAAAACTATAAGTACAGTGTAGTCGAAACCACAATCTAAGCCACGTTATTCTAAATCCGATAATTTTGTTAATTATCAGAAAATCCTATATTTTTCAGTTGAACAGTATACGTTAACGTTTCAGAAAAAGCGTTCAGTAATCATATCATAGCGTCATAACATACTGTCTTTAAAAGATGTATTATAGCACTGCCCCATAATATTATTTATAAGTTTTCTGCATTGCAAAACTTACACAGAATAAAGTGGTATATAATGACATAAAACCTATTTAATATATTCATCTGAATATAAAAATGAATACATTTTTATAGTATTTTATTTTATTACTGTATGAGAGTATTGTTTTTGTCCAATGTTCACTTTAACATCACACTTTAGATACTTTCTTTTATACATGCTTGAATATAAAAAGAAAACACACACACACACACACACACACACACAGAGAGAGAGAGAGAGAGAGAGAGAGAGAGAGAGAGAGAGAGAGAGAGAGAGAGAGAGAGAGAGAGAGAGAGAGAGAGAGAGAGAGAGAGAGAGAGAGAGAGAGAGAGAGAGAGAGAGGGAGAGAGAGAGAGAGAGAGAGAGAGAGAGAGAGAGAGAGAGAGAGAGAGAGAGAGAGAGAGAGAGAGAGAGAGAGAGAGAGAGAGAGAGAGAGAGAGAGAGAGAGAGAGAGAGAGAGAGAGAGAGAGAGAGAGAGAGAGAGAGAGAGAGAGAGAGAGAGGGGATTAGTTTTTTATGTAATAGTAAGATTAAAATTTCACTTGTTAAAGGTGAAACGTTATGAGAAAATCTTATGTTAAAACTTAAAATAGTTTGAATCAAGTAACGCATACTGATGTAGGCTATTACTAACAAGCACAACAGGGTTATATTACTTTAGGGTACCAGATTCCACTAAACCAATCTCATTGGAACGATCAAAGACAACTTAATACCTGAGACTGTTGCAAAGCTGTTGGGGATTTCTGCCAATTGCATTCAAAGGCTTGGTAATTAATAACGGTACAACAGTGGTATGTTGTTCCCAGTAGTGTTTAGTTTACAGGGAATATCATATGCTGTACGAATAAAACTTTGTTCAGTTCATGGAGTAAAAAGACTTTTAGTCTTTTTAATATAGCTCCATAACTATAGACTAAATACTTAAACTTCATTTAGGGTTTCATTTCCAAAATATTAAATGCCAGTAAAGGTATTGACACTACTATAATAAATTAATAACTTACTAGAAAATGTTTGCTATATTGTTAATAAAAGTATGACTGTTTCTTAAATATGTGACAGATGAGATTTCATCCTTACACGCAACCCGACTTCCCGGTCACGTCTTTTATGAAACTTCTATGAGATAGTATATTCACACTTAAAAATAACTAAATACAAGTCATCTAAACACCATTCAAAACCTGAGTTTACTGATCTTTATCTCCAATTTGAATACTACAATTTATAAGCTTGTGTAAAGATAATATTAAAACTTGTTATATACTTAAACATAATGATACAACGTTGTATAATGTACAAAAATTACGCCCTTATAGATGTACAAATACAAACAGTTAAGTCAAGTCACCCAGAAACTGATATTTTAATATTACAAAAACACAACTTTACAGTTATTATTATTAGAAAATGATTGGATATTTCCAATGCTCCAATAATTGTTTACCAATCATGAACAATTAAATGTCAACAAATGAATTTAATAAAAATAGTCTAAATTTGTATGGTGTGTTAAAAATTTACTACTTTTGTGTGACTTCCCCTATTTTCATAAAATAGTTTAAATTTAATCAATTAATTTACAGGTCTGTTTTAAATATGACTCCCACTCTTAAAAAATTTTCTATAGGAATAGCCCCACAAATGAGAAAAAAAAAAAAAAAAAAAAACAACTGAGATTCAGTACATATTATAATGAAGAAAAAGAAACAGATTAATTTAACCTAACCTTAACCTATCTAGAGTGGGGGTCTTTCTAATTTAAGATAGCCTAATTTACAATAAACTACAATCCTATGATAATATTTATGCCAACGATATTACTGACTTTACATGCTAAGGGAAAGAGCTACAGGACTCTATTTAACAATAATTATTTGCTGTACCACAAGTAGGAGCATATAAACGAATTTTAATTATATTTTAAGGTCACAAATAAAATATTGAACCTTATGGTTGTCTCCTTAAGCAGTTTATTTTATTATAAAACTTAAGCCTAATTTAATTTATGAACAACCAGAGTATAAGCACAACTAATACAGATGCGTGTGACCCCTATCAGAACACGACACGCTGACAGCTGTTGACAAACGACATTATCAGCTGATTATCAGCTTGTACTGCATCCTAATTAATTGATACGTTGTCTGTATGAAACTAACTAATTCTTAAATATTTTTGTTTAAGATGAATCATTCTTTTACGAAGTTCTGTCATTTAACCTGGATAGTGTTTTAGATATTACTTTTGTGTATTCATTGTTATTCATCATTAAGACGCCATCGGAGGGATATGGGTGAATACGAAAGATGAACAAGAGTAGAATAAAGTCAACTGTTGCTTAGAAATAGCTATTTAATAATAGCCTAATGTCCAAGGCAGCTAAGGGACTTGCAGCTTTACGTGGAATCCGAACCACGTAGTGTTAGCCTGATTTTCAGCTATCTGACAAGCCTGATACTCAATTCTCTCCCTACACAGCATTTGGACTCTGACTACCACCCCACACTTCTTTAGTAGTGGCTACGTCGATGGTAACCATTGAGCGGACGTTATTCAATAGCTCATGGGCCAATTCGGTGTAGACTTCCAGACTGGTTTAGTGAGTATATAAGAACCTAATCCTCTAATAGAACGAGTGTTAGAGGAATCTTAGAAAATGAGAAGTCAAATTGTTTTGCTAAAAGATAAAATCTTAAATAATTAGTGCGTTAGCTTATTTTTAACCCTTTAACTGCCTTAAGATAACATGTTAATAACATAAAACATTAGAAAATGTGAACGGAAAGGAACTTCAACAACAGAACAATTAGCATTGAAGGGAAGTTTTTTTTTTTTAAATTAGCATTGATAAGAAAAAACTAGAGTTTCAATCTCCTCTCCTGCTTTTATGTAACTATATTAGATAGTTTCAGAGAATAAAGGAGCTATCGATAACTAAAGCTCTTTCTCCAATAACATATGATTTTATCAGGTTCCTCTCTTGGTCGTGGACACAGGAATGTGGAATGCAAGCCGATCAAAGACTCGACAAACGATTATAATCAATTAAATAGGCAGTCAAACTTCCGATTAGACAAACAGGTCTAAAATGTCAGACAAAAATTAAGTACATCGGTTGATTTGAAAGTTAAATTAACTATCTAGGATAATAGGTAACAAACCATATTATATGTCCCGAATTGGAACTGTCTAATTAATTAAAGATAGTTTAATATAGTAATACATGGAATGAAATATATTTACAGCATCAAATTAATTGCCCCATATAATTCAAAACACTAAATTCCACTCAATATAATCAGCCGAACATTATCGGCAACGTTGTATGTGACCTGTTTTAATCATGGTAACTAAATTGGTGTTAGTGATGTGTTTTAACATAGATTCGGAGATATCCCATGAGGAGTTAGTATGAACTTAGAAATCTGTACAAAATAATATGAATAGTTTTAAAATAATGACATAATAATGCCAATTGATTACTTAGGTGGAAGCATGCTACTTCGGTTTTTGATGGGTTAGTATTCAGCTTCTAGGTTCTAAAATATTCTTCGAGGGCTGCAAGATCATTTGTTAATGTTTATTCAGTACCTGTGAAGTCCTTATGTTGATAAATTAAAGCAATAGCGTCTGCTTATATACATTTTCTTGATTTGGTGCATGGGATGTCAGCAGTATACACCAAGTTCAATAAAATTGGAGCAAGTACGGACCCCTGAGACAGACCATCCTTAGTTGTCTAAAACAGCATTTATCATGACCTACATCAACTTTACTAAAGAGCGCACATACAAAAGTGATTGATGTATAACTTAATAGAGCTATTAGTGGTACTCTCATGGCAACTCCACTGCCTTGGCTCCTGGTACTGTGCAATACAGCTCCTCCAGAAATAAGGCGTCAGGAGGCACTACTTAAAGAATTCAATAAGATCTTGAATGCCCCACATGTCCCCATTACCCAGGATCTCCCACGTTAGAACGGTCGCTTAAAATCTCGAAACCCACCTTTACGTACTGCTTCCCAGTTGAGCAGTTAATTTCTCGCACAATGCTAGATGGGTCATAGCGTGGAATAGTTTTTATGGACGAAATAAGTTCCTTTTAACGATCCATCAATACCTGCAGGTGGGATGAACCTCCCTCGTAGGAAGTGGGCACGGTTGAATCGGTTTCGAACTGGAGTGGGCAGATGTAACAACTGGAAACACAAATGAGAATTGACAGTAGATCAGTCATGTGATTGCAGGGAGTCTACCCAAACAATGAATCACATAGTTTCAGAGTGCCCCTTGTGCTGTTTTACGGAGAGATTAGCCAGCATTAATAGAATCAGTGAGGCAGGTCTTAAATGGCTAGATGGATTATATTTAGCTTTGTGTCCGGATAATATTTGCTATTTATTTCTTTTTAACTGTTATTTGAATGTAATGACGTTTTGAACTTTTTTTTAAATATAAAACTTAAATTCCAATACAGTTTTTCTTTTTTTACACCTAATTAATAATATAGAAACTCTACAAGTTTCATAAAAATTAACGGTATACTTATTTTATGTGTATTGTATGATTTTGAACAATCACAATTACTTATTTTTATATATGTAAAGTCAGTCATACATGATAAATCAAAACTTTTTAATTCTTTCTATAGTACTCAGTAGACACGTAATTAATTTAAGAAATACATTATTATCTTGTAAAAAAAATTGCTGATTCCCCTTCTCATTCATCGCAGATACACATTTACATAAAAAGGGGTTTTATGTGAGAGGGGCTCTTCCACATATAACACAAACACTTACTGTGTTTCAATTATTTGTAGTACGTAATAAAAAAATAGAATATAGTTATTATTATTATTATCTTATTACTCGTAAGCTACAAAATATATGTTTGCCCTTTTTCATCAAAATACATAATACATTTCGGCTTGTAAGCCTAAAGTTTCATATACAAGAACACATCGATTGAATGTAGAAAGCGTCCAATTGTTTTTAGCTTAAATTTATGTTTATAAGTGATTTCCATGTTGGTTCACAAAATTATCAACCAAAAAATTGTTTTTCGGTTATTATTTTATCTTTTCAAACTGTCACATATTTTCATTATACGATAATGTAGTGTTATTGTAAAGAAATCTAAAAGAATAATTACGTGGTACTTTTATAAAGGGATCACAAAATAGACTTATCCTAACCTATTAAGTCATAAAGTAGTTATATGATTAATTAAATTAAGTGCCTAAAATATTCAACACATTTAAAAGATTGCATTTTAATTTTACGAAAAACATATAGAGTATTATATTACATAAAAGTGCCTAAAATATTCAACACATTTAAAAGATTGCATTTTAATTTTACGAAAAACATATAGAGTATTATATTACATAACAGCTGTATTGTTCTATATATATCATTAAAAAAAACTACATGCCTCATGAAGGTGCAAAGTTGTTTTCAAAGCAATAAATATGATGATTAAAGTAGTGTATGATCCTTATCGATTCCTGCAACACTGACAGGCTGACAAGACATTATCAGCTGGTACACTGCCTTAATTAATTAAATTAATTGATTATCAGCTGAGCATTACATAATGGTTTCATATTTGACTCGGCTTAAATATTTTAACTTTTTATACTTATTAATAAACGAACATTTTAAATCATCTAAATTTTTAACTTCAATGGTGTAATTAGGTATTTTTAGTTTAATAATTAGATATAAATTAAAAACGTAAAAGAAATATAACACTTATTGTAACTAAAAGTTAATGTTTTAAATAATAATAACATTTTGTAATAATAATAATAATAATTTGATAGCTGAATTAAAAGCATTAAAATGTCCTATAATAGCTAGTATGTTATATTATAGTAATAATAACCTTAGAGAGTACTCCTATACAAAATTAGCAGATATTTTAAAATTACAATAGTATAAATTTAAAACTACTTATTTAAGTTCTGCATATCCTGAGAAGTAAAATGTCTGTGAACTTCTCAAAACGAATTTCCCCACTGGACCTTACCTTATTAGCATCCATAAGGGATCCTGGTTTTGGACCTTTTTAAAAAATAATTTCACTACTGGGTCAGACGGACTCTGGTGGAACTTTCAAAGGATCGTGGGATGAAAATTCTTAGAAAAGAACTTCACTAATGGGTCAGACGGACCCTGGCGGAACCATGAAAAGTATAATAGTATGGAACTTTTCAGAAACGAATTTCACCACTGGGTAAGACTTACCTTATCAGCATCTATTAGGGCCCTGGTTTAGAAATTTTACGAACGAATTTCACTACTGGATCAGATGCTCGGTTCTCTTAATACCGACACGGCGTCCGCTCAGTGGTTGTCATCAACGTAGACACTACTAGAGAAGTTTGGAGTGTCCGTGTTGAATAGTAGTCAAGGTTCGGGTGTTGTGTAGAGAAGAGAACTAAGTGTCAGACTTGTCAGTTAGCTGGAAATCAGACCAATACTACGTGGTTCGGATTCCACGTAAAGCTGTAGGTCCCTTAGTTGCCCTGGCTATTGGTCTAAAACATCTCTTTCTGAGGAGCAGTCGACCTTAATTAGTAACAATGACTATTGACTAGACTCGTTAATCTACACTCATGATACTCATTCACCCCTCATATTCGCCCATATCTGTACGATCGGCGTCTTAGAGATGAATAATGAATAGTGAACTAGTTATATTTAGTTTAAGGTTATAAGTTCATATAACAGCCATCATCAATTATATTTATCAACCTTAAAATTCATCAACCCCAAAAATAAGCCTTTACCTTTCCAAATGAAGTTTTATAAATTAATTGGTTTTGTACTTGACTGATACATTAAAATAAATTTCGCAGACCATATCAGCTCGTGTCATATCAGCTGTCTACCTTATCATAAAACAATATTCTCTATAAAAACATTCATGACGAAGTTTTTACGATTTATGATGTAGTTGAAAGATTATATGTAAAAATAATTTAGCTTATTTCAAGTACATTCATAAAAGAGGTATTTTATTAATAAAAAATATACTTATAAGAACAATTATTTTACATTATTAAAGTTTCAGTTTTAATTATTATTTTTATTTTGTTTTAAAATTATAGAGAAGGTTACGTAGGAAACAATGGTCTAATAGCTTCTTGAATATGACATTAATACACCCAGTAAGTGACAGCAAGATATATGTTGAAATGGCATAGTAGAGTATGCTTCTATAATTCAACGATATAAGCCTATTAAGGGTTGATTTATGATGTTACTAATTGATGTTCTATACACTCTGTATAATATATGCAAATATATGCCAGAATGTCTTGAAATACATAGTTCATGGTACACCAACGGACAGCGAGGAAGATCTTTGGTGATAGATAACTTATGGATTCTAACAAATATGAATAAGCCCATAAGATTTTGAAAAAATGAGTCAGTCAGTAAGTATGTATGTACTTCAACTACGAGTAAATATGTATGTAGCTAAATTAAAGGTGCAAGTACAACACTTGCTTTAACAAATGGAGTATTAGAGAATATTCAGGTTTGTTCGGTAAATATCTACCGTAAGATTTTGATTGTTCTATAAATCTCATTGTTTCCATCTCGGAAATATATTTTATTACAAAACCTAAGTGAACACATTTTTCTATTTCACATTATTGTATCTTGGTTTATTAGGGATGATAAAAATGGTACTGTCCATTTAACTAAATCCTTCAATTTTTATTGCTGATGAATATTTTCCTTGTTCTAGACAGAATGTTGTGTAGGGAAGAGAACTGAGTACCAGACTTGTCAGTTAGTTGGAAATCAGACCAATACTACGTGGTTCGGATTCCACGTAAATCTGTAGGTCCCATAGTTGCCCTGGCTATTGGGCTATTAATAAATAGTCCTTTCTGAGCTAAGTCGAACTCAGATAGTAACAATGACTACACTCATTCATCTTCACTCATCACACTCTTTCACTCCTCATATACGCCCATATCTCTACGATCGGCGTCTTAGAGATGAATAATGAATAATAATGGAACCTATCAGGATATTTAAAGGATCATGGGATGGAAATTCTCAGAAAATAATTTCACCACTGTCAGACGGACCCTGGCGGAACCTTCAAAGGATCGTGGTATGGGATTTTTCATAAACGAATTTTACCATGGGTCAGACACACGTTGTCAGCACCGAAGAAAGGTCTGGAAGATTGCTTTTTGGAAATATATGAGGATGCTATTGATGATGTGCCTTTAATGAAATCACAAGAAAAGGTTCACATTCTCGAATGAACAGTTCACTTTTAAAGGCAGCTTTCGTAAACTGGATTAGTTAGACGAGGGAAAGACAGCAATATATCCCTTCCAATATATAAAAAAATCTCATATTTGTAGGAGAAATTTACTCTCAAAGAAATTTAGATGATAGAAAGATAGAGGTAGGATCCCTGACGTCTGCTGTACAATATTGAAGGAGCTACATTCGCCTTCAAGTTTAGGAAAATCTATCGTTCATAACACCCTTTGAGTGTCAATGTTAAATGCCTAATCACACCTTTACGCTTCTCTATCCCATTCTTCACACCGAGTCGTTCTACTCGTTACCAAAAACAGCCTCATCTGAGAGACCTATCTTAATTCTCTGGCATACAATTTTTTTTTTTTTTCATTAACCCTCCAACCAATGCCACCATTAATTCATCATAAATCATTCTGAGTGGCAACCTTTTCGTCAGGCAGTCCACTTTGTCAGTAAACAGAACTACCCCCAGATAATTTAATAATGGTTTAACTGGCTAGCGTAGACTTTGTGTGTGTAAAGAAAATATCAACCTCATTAGCTGTTTGTATATAAAATACTTCGGCCATATTATTCCTTAAATATAAAATAGATAAGCAATGAAAAGACAATATAAGGAATTAGTATTTGTTTTACACGATTAATATAATAATTGCAATATTAATTATAGAAGTTACATTATGTCTAATAATAACATTTCAATTTTCCTTTAAAGACTAAGTAATTAAAGACAAAAGACTAGCAACATAAGGGAGAAGTACAACGCTATTCGTTTTATCCCAATTCCAATTAAAATCTAACCCTGGGACTTACTGTAAAAGCTATCCAGGAACTCTGTGGCCAGGAGTGGAACAGAGATATACTGATCTCATTTAGATGTAAATAATTGTTATAATCTGAGTGGTCCGTCTTCATTAGGTATTCATATAATGGTTAGAGTTGTCTTTGTGTAACTAATTAATATAGATCAGCCTGTTTTGTCACCAACTAGGCCTGATCATTCTTTAAAAAACGTCATAAATTAATGGCTCGATTGCAAATTAACAGCCAGTGGTTATGAGTTTTCAGAATTTGTTTCGACTCTAATTGGGATCGAACTGACAAACTAATGTTTCTAATTATGGAAAGATTTACTGAAAAACATTTTTTTTAGTTAAAATTCAGACATTTTAAAATATATAATTCCGTGTAAATCGTATTAAAATATAAATGTGATAAATTAATGGATTATTTAGTAATAAAAGAGGACAGTGAAAACTAGTTAAACTTTGGTACTTTTCGTTCCATCAAAGATGGCACGTAAAAACACTTATAATATCATATATAACGAGATTGGATTTTTCATAGGCTTATTAGTTTTTTTGGAAAGCAACCCTCAAACAGGTACACATAACATCTGCGCTGACTGTTGTTTGCCATGGGGATGGCAGGGCCAGCACCTTGTTAGTCTCACCCTTCACATCCCATAAGTCCCCTAGGATAAAAATGTAGTGATTACCAATGCAGATTTATAACGATGCAAGTTAGATGTAATCTATTATACAAATGCTACAGCGCAAACAAGGTTTTCTGTGGCGTTAAGAAAGAGACCAATATTTCGGTTTTCTCTGTCGTTTTATGCATCAAATGGTTATGAGAATTTGGTTATTTTGCCTATGTGTGACCATATTGTGTAGAGAACATCAATGTTGTCGAGAAGAACAATCAGAAAATAATGTATGTCCGAGGTACAATTGAAAATAGTTCGATCCGGAAAAAACACCGCTTTAGGTTTTGCATAGAAATGTTCTCCATAAGCGCAGAAATAAATAAAAAGTTACAATAAGTATTATTTCTCGTAAATATATTATAATTTTTTTTTTATCATATACATTTTATAAGCACAACTAATACTATTAGTAATTACATCATATTCGCAAAACTTTGTCCTAATTCACTAATAAACTTGGACCTACAATCAAGGAGTTCAAGATATAATAAAAAAAAAGGATTGATAGTTGCATCTATGATTTTTATAGCTTGCTCAAAAGAGTTTTTTTTTTTTTTTTTTTTTTACCAAAAAATATTAATAATGACATTCTGAAGTCAGATTGAACAATTTTTTTCCCCACATATTTGGTTGTCAGTACCGTACTTTTTCTTGGCTGTTTTTCAAAATTATAGACGTTTCTTTATCAACTGAAAGCGTAAACGCAAAATTCACAATTGTCAACTAGTTGTAATTCAAAAGAATAGTCGATACCTTATTCGAATACAAAAGGTTTAACATTTCTCAAAACAAAAATATAAAGAAATAAAATTCCTCTTCACGGACCACTTCGTATAGACTTAAAAATATTCAGATAATAGAATATTTATATAAATTAAATGTCATGTTTTCCAATAGAAAAATAAACATTAAATTTTAAATACAATTTTTTTCTACAGTTTAAAAATGAAAAAAAGGAAAATTGTTGATATTTAAACAAAATTAACTGCAGAATAATAGTGATGTATTTTAAATAAATAAACTATCGAGTTAGACTTTAAAAATAGTTGTCAATTTATTTTTTAACTTTAGTTAATTAGAAAAGCAAGTTAATGTATTATGTTAATTAATTATGTAGCAGGCATTTACCTGATGTATCCTTGAGAAGGCAATTAATTTAGGGGGACACCCTAGAATCAGAGACAACCCACGTTTACTCATTACATATAAGTGAACTAGATTGAACACTAAATTTCCTTTAATCAGAAGCAAGCGATGTTCATTATTGTTCATTATTCACTTTAAAGACATCGATCGTAGAGTTATGGGTGACTATGATAGACAAATTAGAGTAATGACTGTACATGAATGAGTGTAGTCATTGTTACTAACGAAGGTCGAATGTTCCTTAGAAAAAGTTATTCATTAATAGCCCAATAAACAGTGCAGATAGAGTGCCTATAGCATTACGTGGAATCCGAATCATGTAGTAATGTTCTGATTTTTAGCTAACTGACAAGCCTGATACTCAGTTTGTATTGTTGGCTAGTTGACAATCTTCATTTTTCTTTCCCACACAAAATTTGGACCCCGACTACTACCTGAAATGGACACCCCAGACTCCTCTAGTGGTGTCCACGTCGATGGTAACCATAGAGCTGATGCTGTGTCAGTGATAAGAGGACCGAGTATAAAACGTATCGCCTACAATATCGACAAAACGATGTCCCTAATGTAGCTGGGTCACGGCACTGCCTAATAAAAGACTGCTAAAAAAGCCATTTGTAAAGGCTATTTTAAAATCTTTACTAATCAACGTAAAAAACTACGTAACTTACAACAATATAGCTAAAGACCTTTCTAAATATATATATAGTGTTTAGCTCAAAGCTTCATGAATTAAAATGGAACGAGACAAACCATTAGGTGATGAATTTTGTGGTCAAGCAGGCCACAATCATTGATTGGATGCATCCTTGGATATTAATTAATTAGGAGAGCTTCCCGGAAACTCGGAAGTCACAGCCACTTTCACACAATCTCCCTCTCTCGGGATGTATTAAATTATACAATATACTGCTTGATGTTCTTAATAGAAAGACATAATAAAACTCTATTTACTGCATAACACACCCCAATTCAATTTATTGGTCATTAAATCATTACATGATAACATTTTGATTAAGATTTTTCAAACCAACTATAAACAAACTGACGAATCCTACTATCAATGATTTTAAAACTCTAAATTATTGTCAATAAAGGGCATTTACATTGTTTGAATAAGTTCAAATATAGTTAGAGTTGTTAGATAGGATTAAATTGTTATCATATGAGAACCACTCTAATGTAATTAGGTTATGACCTGTTTTATAGCATGAAAATAAAATTACTTACTTACATTTTATGTTAATTTAATTTTATCTCCTACAAAACTCAACAAGTAAGTTGAATATTCGGACCTTTTCCATTATTTACCACTACATTGGTTAGGTTATGTTAGGTTTATTTCAGTTTGGTTAGGTTATGTTTGGTTTGGTTGTGTTTGGTTAGGTTATGTTTGGTTTGATTATGTTACGTTGACCTGTGTTTTGGGTACGGTAATTAATTAACGGACAAGAACCCAACTTGATTACGTTTTTAGTTGTGCTTTATTTGCTGTTAATAATGGATAAATATGGATTATAAGGGTCCCACCTAATCTTAATGATTTTGTTGTAAACAATTCAATAATAAACCCACAATCACGAATCTATAGAAATTATTTTGTGAAAATACAGATTTTCGACAAAAAATGAAAATACATTTTACACATAAAACTAATTATATTACAAAAAACTTATGTAATTTTTCATAACCCCTAATACGACATAGGGGACATCCTATCATTCATATGACGAATTATGATTGAGATATTCAACAAAAACTATGGTTTAGTTTCGTGACGTATATCAAATATATGTAGCTACACTGACCTAACTTAACATATCATATAACCTGTTTGTTATGAATAGGTAAATAAAATTGGTCAAGTGAATAGGGCAAATTAATGAAAAGTGCAAAAAAAGTTATTCCAATTTTGAAATTAAGTGCATAAAAGATATTTTCAATCAAATATGGTTTTGAAAACCAGAGCATATTTCAGAATATTTTTTTAAATGCATTCTAAACTAAACTATCTAAACTAAACTATCTTACCAACATCTCTCCTGTGATGACATCACGTCCTGAATGGTTTAAGGATAACTGCATAGTTCAATACATACTGATATGTATCCCTGGGATTCCTATATACAGAGAGAATTGAATATCAATTATAAATATGCAGTAATCCATCCATTTGAGGTTTAGCCAGTAGAATCACAGTGGCATCGACTGTTGAGCCATTCCGACATATCTCCTGTGATGACATCACGTCCTGAATGGTTTAAGGATAACTGCATAGTTCAATACATTCTGATATGTATCCCTGGGATTCCTATATACAGAGAGAATTGAATATCAATTATAAATATGCAGTAATCCATTCATTTGAGGTTTAGCCAGTTGAATCACAAATGCATCGACTGTTGAGCCGTTCTGACATCTCTCCTGTGATGACGTCACGTCCTGAATGGTTTAAGGATAACTGCATAGTTCAATACATTCTGATATGTATCCCTGGGATTCCTATATACAGAGAGAATTGAATATCAATTATAAATATCCAGTAATCCATCCATTTGAAGTTTAGCCAGTACAAACACAGAGGCATCGACTGTTGAGCCGTTCCGACATGTCTCCTATGATGACGTCACGTCCTGAATGGTTTAAGGATAACTGCATAGTTCAGTACATTCTGATATGTATCCCTGGGATTCCTTTATACAGAGAGAATTGAATATCAATTATAAATATGCACTAATCCATCCATTTGAGATTTAGCCAGTAGAATCATAGTGGCATCGACTGTTGAGCCGTTCCGACATCTCTCCTGTGATGACATCACGTCCTGAATGGTTTAAGGATAACTGCATAGTTCAATACATTCTGATATGTATCCCTGGGATTCCTATATACAGAGAGAATTGAATATCAATTATAAATATGCAGTAATCCATCCATTTGAGGTTTAGCCAGTAGAATCACAGCGACATCGACTGTTGAGCCGTTCCGACATGTCTCCTATGATGACGTCACGTCCTGAATTGTTTATGATAACTGCATAGTTCTCTACATTCTGATATGTATCCCTGGGATTCCTCTATACAGAGAGAATTTAATATCAATTATAAATATGCAGTAATCCATCCATTTGAGGTTTAGCCAGTAGAATCACAGTGGCATCGACTGTTGAGCCGTTCTGACATCTCTCCTGTGATGACGTCACGTCCTGAATGGTTTAAGGATAACTGCATAGTTCAATACATTCTGATATGTATCCCTGGGATTCCTATATACAGAGAGAATTGAATATCAATTATAAATATGCAGTAATCCATCCATTTGAGGTTTAGCCAGTAGAATCACAGAGGCATCGACTGTTGAGCCGTTCCGACATGTCTCCTGTGATGACATCACGTCCTGAATGGTTTAAGGATAACTGCATAGTTCAATACATTCTGATATGTATCCCTGGGATTCCTATATACAGAGAGAATTGAATATCAATTATAAATATGCAGTAATCCATCCATTTGAGGTTTAGCCAGTAGAATCACAGAGGCATCGACTGTTGAGCCGTTCCGACATGTCTCCTATGATGACGTCACGTCCTGAATGGTTTAAGGATAACTGCATAGTTCAGTACATTCTGATATGTATCCCTGGGATTCCTATATACAGAGAGAATTGAATATCAATTATAAATATCCAGTAATCCATCCATTTGAAGTTTAGCCAGTACAAACACAGAGGCATCGACTGTTGAGCCGTTCCGACATGTCTCCTGTGATGACGTCACGTCCTGGATGGTCTAAGTATAACTGAATAGTTCTATACATTCTGATGTATTGCTGATGTCCTGTGGTATTGAATGGAATATCAATTAGCACTATCTGGTAATCCATCCCTCTGAGGCTTAATCAGTTAGAGGTCTTTCTGACATGTCTCCTGTGATGACGTCACGTCCTGAATAGTTTAAAAGTTCAATATATTCTGATATGTATCTCTGGGACTGCAAATATAGAGTGAATAGAATATCAATTAGCAATATCCAGTAATCCATCCATCTGAGGGTTAGCCAGTTGAATCACAGAGGCATAGATCATTTAGATAGTTGATAAATTTATTCACATCTAAATTATCCAACCGTACTGATTTATGTCATTATATATATATTTAAAATGTTTTTTGTTGTATTACTAAAGGGCCGATTAATATTAGCGTATCAGTTATTTAAGTAAAATCAAGCTACTTCGGGTTTTGATGGGGTTTAATTTGTCTTTCAGGTTCTGAAATATTCTTCGAGGGCTGCAACATCGCTTGTGAGTGTTTCTACCGTACATGTGAAGTCCCAGTGTTGACCAAAGAAAATTCATCGTGTGATTTACTATAAAATTTCTAGGCCTTATGACTGGGCCGGAACTATTCACATTGAACAAAAGTAGAACAAGTACAGACCCCTGTGGAATACCATAATTAAGCTGTCTAAAAGAGCCTTCCTCAAGACCAAGATAAACCCAAAACGCACCTCTACGTACTGCTTTAAAGTTGAACATATCACCCAATACTAGCTAAGCCATGTTGAGGAGCAGTTTTTATGAACGATGATTGTAGGTGGGACGAACCTTCATCCTAAGGAATGGACACTGTTAAATCGTTTCCAGACTGGCATGGACAGATGAAATTACTGGAATACAAATGGGAATTTACACTAGATCAGTCATATTATTAGGAGAAGTCCATCGAAATTCAAGTGGTATTCTATTTTAATTTTGAAAGGATATACCACAAATATTTTACTATGTCCTGTTCCCATAAAGTAAGTGTGGGAGTGTGGTAGTTTCAGCTGGTCAAAGGGTTTTTAGAGCAAGTCATTTATACTGTCCGAAAGACCACTGTGTCCTAATGCAAACTAATGAAAAGGAAACCCATTATCAGATGGAGATATTTCTACTAAATCTTCATAAATCTTTCTTTTAATCTCTAAAAAAAAACCCCATACATAATTGTTGTTATAATTTATATTTAGAAATTTGGAATTATACTAATACGTATTGCTTTATGATACTAAACATTAGGTAGTAATTATAAATAATTATTGCAGATAGGACATTCATAACTAAATGTTGTTGATTAGTACTTACTAGTAATCAACTTAGTAAACGTAAATTACTTTAACGTAATAAATTGGCAAAGTATTCGTATTCCATATTCAGTACACCAACCTCGGCTGGGAAAGTACTAAGTAAATGAATTTTGTGTATTACAAAGTAATTCACAATAGTACCTTACAGTTTCCATATACCATACAAGTTTACGTCACACAACACATTTATGACAGTATAAGTACAATATTATGTTTATAATGTATGGGTACTATGAAATTATACGATAGTAAACTATGTTTCCGTCCCTTTGAAGAACCATCTGGTCCGTAGAATTATGTTTGTGTTTAGTACGCCTACTTATAATGTAATTACTTTCTGTTGTGTGACGTTTACTTGTATTGCATTTCTACAAAAAATTAAAGCACTCATTAAGGAACTAAATTATGTATATATAAATTTGTGAACGTTCATAACATATTTGGCAAACGCCCGTTGAATACGTGATATTATTCATCCTGTATATTACCAATTCTCAGGCATAACTCTAAGATATTTTATACATCCGTGATTAGGAACAGTTAAAAAATATAATAAAATACTTTACTTGTTTATTAGCTTACTTGGAATTATATAGTGTAAGGTTTCATCTATATGCTTCTAAGCAACTTTTACCATTGTTTAGCACTAATCGGATTTTTTAAGTTCTCCTAAATTGACAGTAAATTTAAGTCTACTTCGTTAGAACTTAATGTGGCCGTTTCCCAAACTGCCACGTCACTGCTGGCAAGTCGGCAGATCTCTAGACATGCATTTTTACCATCAGTGGGCCAATAAAGCTGTTATATTTTATATTATTATAGGGAATACCGTATTATTTAAATATGCAATGTTTGATCTTGTAAAACATATGTTAATACCATGAGTTCTATTAGTTTAAAAATTGTTAAAAATATAAAGTATAAACAATTATAACATATGGACAAATAGCAGAAACTCTATATAAAAAAGTAAACAACTCTTGGTCCCCTAAAACAGTCTTCCACCTATACAATTACATTTCAACTAATACGAAATGATCATTGTTGTAGAACGAATCGTTGAAATAGAAACTCTTGTTTTGGTAATAAACCAATAACGACCGAATTTTTACTAACTTAAATTTAAGTTAAATGACCTAATGAAGTAATATTACTAAAACTAAAATTATAACTTTTGATTTTATTTCATATCTGTGGAAACGGACATTTTAAGTTTCGCAATAACTCTATCGTACATAAAATGTCTTCGAAAAAGTCATAAAAGTAAATATATTTCAGTCTAATTTTTATATAGATTACTTAGGTAAAACTATAAACTACCATTGTAACTTATTTTAATAAAAAATAATAAAACTCCCTATTAAATAACATACATAGGTTATAATTGTATGATATAAAATACTGCTACCTAAATTATTTATACATATGCAACTTGTGTACAGGAAAATTAAAGATAAACTAATAATAAATAAAAGATAATTTTATATTATATTATAGCTCACACCAGCTGACTACGTGACATTTCTGTGGGGTGGGGTTTTGTATGACAAATACCTGCCGTTTCACGAGTCATATAACCTCCAACGACTTATAAAAATAGCTCTAAACATATCAACATTTATTTTGTTTTTTGTTGTTGTTATTTCTTACTGATGAATAAGAGTAATTCATTAATAATTAAGCCTTACATTATTTATTATTTTGCGAATATCTAAGATTATCCAGAAATATTTTGTTTTTTAGGAACTGGAATCATTGATTTATCTACTCTAACTTTGCAAATATATAGTAAATCTATTACACATGTTTCATGCCTGTAAGACAATGTTGATTTTCTGTAAAGAGTGTGTTAAATAAAATATTCGAGTCACTAATTTTAATTTAAAGGTGGTACCAACTGTGAATTTTTCAACTATTATAGTTTCATAACAACACCGTATTTTTCTATTCCATTTTTAAATAATTCTCTTGACCCAATATGGGGTGTTTTTCTTGATTTTAATTAATTGGACATGCAACAAGTTACCATAACTAACTGTAGTAATTACAAATTACTGTTAAAAATATAGATAGTACTATAGATTATAGATATTAGAGTAATAGAACCTGTACTTAATATTTAATGTTTATCAATGGTATGTAATTCTAAAATCCGTACCTTCGAGTAAGCCCTAGCAAAAAAATCGACCGAAAGAGTTTAAAAGGAAATAATGACAGTTACGTTTGAATTTATAAAGAAATACTCAACTGATCTTTATGAAAATCACTATGCATATTAAAATTATAGAGACCTATTTTAGGAAACACAATCAACTTGATGCAATTTAATATTTCAAAGTAGAGGCCATTTAAGTTATTAAACGGACATAACTGGAAAATGGAAAAAAATACTACAGTATTGGTTCTTTTATATAATTCTATTACCAATCTATCAGTACTAAACAAATGTCTTTTATGCTGCCTCTCAAAATAAAAGTCAATGTCTCTCAATTATTTTTGTCTGATTCTAACTTTTTTGGTACTAACAGATTGGTAATAAAATTATCTAAGAAACCAGTGTTTTAATAATTTTTAGTATTTTTTACAGTTTTTCTGCAATTTACTTTTAACAATTTAAAATGACTATCATTTTGAAAATATCAGTTTGATCAAATTGATTGTTTTCCTAAAATATTTTTATATTATTGTAACATGCATAGCGAGTTTCATTAAGATCGGTTAAGCTAACTCGGAGATATAAATGCTTTTGTGAGAAAAAAACTAAATTGTGGATATCTTGTAAACAAAGCGTTTTTATAAGTAAAATTATTCTTGTTTTCCCTTTATTTGGACCTATATAACCGTTTGCCGAAGTTTGGCACTTTAGTTTTGGGTCACCCTGTATATCCATGCTATCTTCAAGAGATCACAACTAATATAGCACTCTTAATGATGCTTATAATGAATGAGGTAATAAAACTATTTTATAAGATGACAATGACTAAACATTTTTAACTATAGGGATTGAATGAGAGTGTCAGAATCAATTTGGGATATTGTAGGTACTCAGGGCAATTGTTCAAGATAACGTATTAAAAATAAATTGATATGAAGAAGATTATATTGTTTATTCTAATTTGTAATGAAGTAAAGATAATAAAGTAACACACTGGAATTGTGTCTTAAGCAAGTTACTTGGGAACGAAGTTAAGGTGGTGGTAGGCGATAAATATCATACTGACATGGCGTCCACTCAATGGTTGCCATTAACGTGAACATTACTTGACAAGTATTTAATGTCCATATTGGGTGGTAGTCAGAGTCTGGAGTGTCTACACAAGGGAGATAACTATCTGGCTTCAGATAGCTGAAAATAAGATACTTAGCCTACTACAGCTTTACGTCTTTTGGTAGCCCTACCTTATGGGCTGTTAATAAATAGAGCCCCCTCATATAAATAAATATCTGTACATTTGGCGTCTTGATGATGAATATTAAATTCATCTCTCTGTGGGTTTGTTAACAAAAATTAACTGAAGTATTGTTCAACACTTTTTCAAAGTCAGCATAATTCAACATATGTGTGACTTCTGGTACCTATGTCAACTCTCCTACAACTGCTGGAAGGTCCCAACCCTAACATGCATTAGGGATGTAAACACTCACCTGGCGTGTTCCCCCTCACCCCTCAGGGTACTTCCACATCTCACACATCCCTTGTCACCTGAGAGGGTGCTCTCTCTTGAATAAACATTTTCACACCCGATACCAGTTCGTGTCT
Source organism: Stictocephala bisonia (assembly GCA_035578905.1). NCBI lineage: Eukaryota > Metazoa > Arthropoda > Insecta > Hemiptera > Membracidae > Stictocephala > Stictocephala bisonia. The sequence goes on along the minus strand of JAQJVL010000100.1, from coordinate 1,307,611 downwards.
ACATCATTTTTGCAGTTCTAAAGAAATGCGTCAAAAGATGTTTTTAATATTAGTCAATAGAGAGGCGTATCTCTACAAACTTATATACCACGTTTTTTTTAATTAATTTTTTCATTATGACTTGTTAGCAGTAAAACATTTTACAATTATTTTGATAATCTTGATTTATATTTATAAGACAATTTTAAATGTATAGTTCTCATCTAAATCAAGTCTTCATTACAGTATACAGACATTAAGCAGATTTGTTTTTCAATGAATGTCACCAAAAGCGTTTTACTTAGTTGCAATAGTAATGCAATACAATACATTTTCGTATGAAATATGTTTTCTTTTTTAAACAGCTGGAAAATTGTAACTATCTGATTATAATTTGCAGGATTTGGTTACAGATGATTTAATAATCAGACACTTTTTAGACAATATTTCGTAAACTACCTGAAGATCGATTCTCAGGACACATGTTCCCATCTATTATAATACCGTGAAACTACACTTGACTATAATTATTGCCTTGAACACTTATAAGAAAAGATCTTTACTAAATAATATTTCATGAATCTTACCTTTCAACTAAAGAATGGAGGTATTAGGTTTTAAAGTTAAATCTATACACTCAAAATAGTCGTGGTATTGTTGTAAAATAAGTTAATTTTGAAGAACGTCTTATTTTACCAGGCACAATTAGGGCTTTCAAACCACCAGCAGTGACTGGGTAGGTGGGCTGCGAGCAAGGACGGACTCCTTCACCAGTCACCCTTCCAAGGAACAGCCGAGCTGACGTTGCTTGATGCCTTTATCGATTGGTGGAAAGTATTAATGATTAAAAATACAATACTGGGGAATATGGCTCATAAAAAGGTACAATTTATAGTGACTCTTTTCTTATTTTTCGTTTGTTTATCTTATGTTTGAGTAAATGTATTAGATAGTATCGTAAATATATTAGCATATAAGAATCACAAGTGTAGTGTAGCACAACGTTTTTAGTTATTACCGAAGTAAATCTTTAACGATCAAAAAATACTTGCAATTTAATTAAATCATTAATCCAAGTAACGCAATTTAAGTCGGTCCCATTATTCAAATGGCATGTTAACACACACACACAAAAATAATAAAAAATGGAATTTTCCATAAGTATATCGAGCTCAGCTATAGGCTGGAAGGACCATAAGTACACATCCTTTCCACATATTACAGAAATAAATTATTTACCAAGGTATTGAATAAAAATAAAATTACTAGAAAAGTAAAAACTCACATAATGTTAATATTCATCAAAGTAACAGTTTTGAAATTTTCTATATCAAATTTTATATTATTTTATGTAAATAATTTTGTTCTTTTTACTATATGAAGTAATAGCTTTCTAACTTAACACAAATTTGCCTTTCTAATAAAACGCCATTTACACACCCTTTACGTCTCAAAGCCTTTTATGACTACACTGCCTGCGGCCCCTACCCATCACATTCTGACGTTACCACCTGCTTTGTACGGCAAATTGCACTTTTTACCCCCTCTTGCTAAAAATGTTGGCTTTTCCATAAACATTTTATAAAAATTTTTTGAATGTGTTTCTTATAAATTTGGTTTTCGCTTTAATGTAATCTAATTTTGACTTTGTTTCGATAAAAGTCAATTATTAATTAATCAACTAATTGTCAACACCACTGTACGTGTAAGTGTAGGTAGGTGGGTACATAAAACATAAAAAATTAGAACAATAACATATTATGTGTGTGTATGGGTAGGTTGGGGTAGATATAAATCATTATACGTGTAGGGTTGGTGGATGGGTTTATACCAAAGTACGTGTATATTCTATAGAACACTAAATATATGATCTTAATAGGTGTTAAATTTGACATCTGGTTGGATTTAAATAGAACTATTTATCATGCTTAACAAATTGTTATTTGTAAGTCGTTTTTTATACTAATAAATCCTAGTAAAGCTGTGCTTGCACCTTAGTAAGTATACTAATTACGTTACATAACTAACACTGTACTTGTAGTTGTAAGTCTCATACGTGCCAGATAAAATATGGAATCAATGTATATGTATTTTTCATCCATTTTGAAACGGTCAAATCAGATATGTGCACGAAAACTAGATACCTAATGTTAATAATAACTATTCGTGTGCCTAAAATAAAATTCTAATTATGTTGAATAGTAATCAAGCACTGTGTATGTGGGTAAAGTATTTCTCAATGTATTTATTTAAAAATATCCATAGGTCTAGGTTTGTGTTTAGCAAAATTTAAATATGTTGTTAATACTTATTTTTATAATTAGAGAAAAAATAAAAATAGATATAGTGGCCAATAACAGGAAATATTCATGAAAACGTATGCAAAACAAGTTGCAAGTAGGAATCTAGTGCAAAATATCATTACCTCTTACTAAAGAAAGTTAATTTAATAAAAATATTAACTAATATATTGAAAGTTAACCTCGTTAGAGACGTGAATACAACGTAACTCTTCTGGTTGTATAAAACGAGGTTAAGATAAAAATTAACTCTTTACTTTAAAATAGTTTACAGTCAGTAAACTAATACATATCTGAAAATTGTTGTATTTTGTAAAAGATGCAAGTAACAATCATAATATCAAATAAAGTGTTCAAAATATGTTGATAAAATGAGAACATTGAACTACAAGACATACATATTATTTTATGACAAATATAAATCAAAAAGAAATCATATGAAACAACTGAACATAAAACTCTCATGCTATAGAAATAATTATTGCGTGGTAGGGCGGTAATGTCTAAAAAATAAAAATATATACGATTTTTAATTTATCTTAAACTTATTGGTATTTCCGTAATATAATTTCATATTTTAGTTAAAACATGTTCTACAATATACCTGGGTGTTTTTGGCCACACGTTTACCCAACCGTTTGATAAACAGTCCCCGATTGAGCAATCTTTTGGTGAAATATAGTCAATTTTACAATTATATAATTTACGAGAGTACATTCAACAAAAAATAACCCAAAAAACATATTATTTCTCATTTTCATCAGTAAAACGCTGATATAGAGATATGAGTGAAGAATAAGTGCATATGAAGGAGTGTTGTCATTGTTACTAGCTAAAGATGACTGTTCCTTAGAACGTGTCATTTATTAGCCCAACAGCCAAGGCAACAAAGGAATCCGAACCACGTAGTATCGGTCTGATCTTCAGCTAGTGACAAGCCTGGTACTCAGTTATCTTCCCTACTTAACATCCAGACACTGACTACCACCCAACACGGACAATCCCAGACTTCTGTGTAATGTTCACGCCGTTAGCACAACCATTGAGTGTACCCCATGGACCTAGTATAGAACCTATCGCCTACAATCTCCACAACACTTGGCCCCAAGTAGCTGGGTTACAGCACTGCGCTACTAGTATATTAGTTATAATGTTTGAATAGATAATAATTACATCATAATATATTCGTTTTTTGAGATGTTTAAATAACCATAACTGGGAAAATTTCAAAACATATCAATAGACATATACTTAGCTGTTGTCAAGGTCTGTTAATAGTCCTATATTTTAATTTCTCAATTACCATTTGTAAATTATTATTGAATTAAATTAGGTTTAGATAATATAACTAGTTTCATTTCACTATAAATATTGTAAGAGAAGTTACTGTGTGGGAATGTAGCGTAATATAAATTAAATAGTATTAGAAACTATGTTATTACAGTAATAAATATTAAAACACTTAAAAAGCATTTACAACGCACCATATGATATGACATATTTACGATGTATAAAAGTATGTTCTAATGGACCAGCATAACAAAACACCACCTATACTTAATAAAATATATATATAGAAATCATGCTAATATTACAGTGTTTATTTTGAAAGAACTATAATAATCAACAATTTAATAAATATGCATAAGAATATTATATGTATAAGAACCTCTTACTTAAAATCACTGTAATCGTATGCTATTTAAGACAACTGTAACTGTATACAAAAAGCAATTAACAGTTAAACCATAAAAAAATTTCAGCTTTTAATAATAAATTGATTTCAAAAGTGATAAGGTAAATTTGAGTTTAACAAAAAAATAATAAAAAATTTTAAAAAACTAGATTATACTCAAATCCGAAATCAGAGAAATATACAGAATATCAATTATCAGTATCCAGTATCCATCCATCTGAGGGTTATCTAGTTGAACCACAACGGCATCAACTATTGAGCCGTTCTATTATGTCCCCTGGATGACGTCACGTCCTGGATATTCTAAGGATAACTGAAAATTTAATATACTCTGATATGTATATGTGGTATTGCTAAATACAGATTGAATGAAATATCATTTAGCAATATCCAGTATCCATCCATCTGAGGGTTGTCTAGTTGAACCACAACGGCATCAACTATTGAGCCGTTCTATTATGTCCCCTGTGATGACGTCACGTCCTGGATATTCTAAGGATAACTGAATAGTTCTATACATTCTGATATATATCTTGGTATTGCTATACACAGAGTGAATGGAATATCAATTAGCAATATCCAGTAATCCATCCATCTGAGGGTTAGCCAGTTGAATCAGAGAGGCATCGACTGTCGAGCCGTTCCGACATGTCTCCTATGATGACGTCACGTCCTGAATGGTTTAAGGATAACTGCAAAGTTCAATACATTCTGATATGTATCTCTGGGACTGCTTGCCATATACAGAGAGAATTCAATATCAATTATAAATATGCAGTAATCCATCCATTTGAGGTTTAGCCAGTAGAATCACAGAGGCATCAACTGTTGAGCTGTTCCGACATGTCTCCTGTGATGACGTCACGTCCTGAATGGTTTAAGGATAACTGAATAGCTCATATATATTCTAATGTGTATCTATAGGACTGGTAAACACAGAGTGAATGGAAAGAGAATGGAATATCAATGAGCAATATCCGGTAATCCATCCATCTGAGGGTTAGCCAGTTGAATCACAGAGGCATCAACTGTTAAGCCGTTCTATCATGTCCCCTGGATGATGTCACGTCCTGGATATTCTAAGAATCACTGAATAGTTCAATACATTACGATATGTATCCATGGTATTGCTATATACAGAGCGAATGGAATATCAATTAGCAACAGCTAGCTTTCCCTCCATGTGAGAGTTAGCCAGTTGAATCAGAGAGGCATCAACTGTCGAGCCGTTCCGACATGTCTCCTATGATGACGTCACGTCCTGAATGGTTTAAGGATAACTGCATAGTTCAATACATTCTGATATGTATCTCTGGGACTGCTATATACAGAGAGAATTGAATATCAATTATAAATATGCAGTAATCAATCCATTTGAGGTTTAGCCAGTAGAATCACAGAGGCATGGACTGTTGAGCCATTCCGACATGTCTCCTGCGATGACGTTACGTCCTGGATGATCTACAAATAACTGAATAGTTCTATACATTCTGATATGTATCTGTGGTATTGCTAAATACAGATTGAATGGAATATTAATTAGCAATATCCAGTATCCATCCATCTGAGGGTTAGCCAGTTGAATCACAGAGGCATCAACTGTCGAGCCGTTCCGACATGTCTTTTGTGATGACGTCACTTCCTGAATGGTTTAAGGATAACTAAATAGTTCAATACATTCTGATATGTATCTCTGGGACTGCTAAAAATAGAGTGAATGGAATATCAATTAGCAATATCCAGTTATCCCTCCATCTAAGCTTTAGCCTGTTGAATCACAGAGGCATCAACTGTTGAGCCGTTCCGACATGTCTCTTGTGATGACTTCGCGTTCCGGATTGTATTGATACGATAGTTAAGAGAAAATAGAATTAATAAGTTTTACTCAAATTTTAGTTATCTTAGTGTCATTTGGTGGTTTTTACAACTAAATTAATAACATACTCATTAGACTGGCTTAGTATTTTTTTTATACTTCTTAATCTAAACTTTTATCTATGATATATTTTACTTCATTCGGTCTAGAACAAGGAAAATATTCATCAGCAATAAAAATTGAAGGATTTAGTTAAATGAACAGTACCATTTTTATCATCCCTAATAAACCAAGATACAATATTGTGAATGAAATCAAAAAATGTGTTTACTTAGGTTTTGTAATCAAATATATTTCCGATATGGAAACAAGGAGATTTATAAAACAATCAAAATATTACGGCAGATATTTACCGAACAAACCTGAATATTCTCTAATACTCCATTTGTTAAAGCAAGTGTTGTACTTGTGACTTTAATTTAGCTACATACATATTTACTCGTAGTTGAAGTACATACATACTTACTGACTGACACATTTTTTCAAAATCTCATGGGCTTATTCATATTTGTTAGAATCCATAAGTTATCTATCACCAAAGATCTTCCTCGCTGTCCGTTGGTGAACCATGAACTATGTATTTCAAGACATTCTGGCATATACTTGCATATATTATACAGAGTGTATAGAACATCAATTAGTAACATCATAAATCAACCCTTAATAGGCTTATATCGTTGAATTATAGAACCCTGAACCATACTCTGCTTTGCCATTTCAACATATATCTTGCTGTCACTTACTGGGTGTATTAATGTCTTATTCAAGAAGCTATTAGGCCCTTGTTTCCTACGCAACCTTCTCTATAATTTCAAAACAAAATAAAAAATAATAATTAATACTGAAACTTTAATAATGTAAAATTATTGTTCTTATAAGTATATTTTAATTAGTAAAATACCTGTTTTATGAATGTACTTGAAATAAGCTAAAACATTTTTAGATAGAATCTTTAAATTACATCATAAATCGTAAAAATTATCTCATGAATGTTTTTATAGAGAATATTGGTTTATGATAAGGTAGGCAACTGATATGACACGAGTTGTATGGTCTACGAAATTTATTTTAAAGTATCAGTCAAGTACAAAACCAATTAATTTATAAAACTTCATTTGTGAAGGTAAAGGCTTGTTTTTGGGGTTGATGAATTTTAAGGTTGATAAATATAATTGATGATGGCTGTTATATGAACGTATAACTTTAAACTGAATATAACTATTTCAATAATTGTGGGCACGCTAAAATGGTTGTTAAATTAAACAATTTTGTCAACTATCGTAATTTATGCGTAGTAATCAAGTGATATAGAATTTTGATTGTCAACAAAAATCAATTTCCTAATTCAAGTGGTACTTAAGGAGCAACGCATTTAAGAATTTCAGCAAATAATCCTCATATAATTCATTGATTTGAGGTTGTATCCAAAATGTCATTGAAAATATTCTAAAATCGCCGCTTTACAAATATAATCAAAATATATATTCATAAAAATTGCGTTTATATTAAATTACAGTGAGATAATTAAGTACATAGAGTTTACCTAAATGTATAATAACTCAAACATATAAATTTCTCACTCAAACAATCTCTATGAGCAATGTCTGCAACTCAGTGGCTCCACTAACGGACTCCCCAACCAAATAAAAAGCATGTTACGTTTCAGAGTAATGTCAATCGAGACTTTCAGGTATTTTAGTTATGATGATTTTTTTAAAGAAACTGGAGACATGATTCAGGATTTGGACTCCAGACAAAGTTGGCAATCGATCTACCGAGGCAGTGCGGTGTTGAGCATAAAGAAAAGTAACTCTTACCCTCGTCTATTATATTCCCTTTGTCCCTTAGACTGAACTTAAGAATAATATACAAATAAATATTATTCTATAAGATCTAATACATAGCCATGCTTAAACTACACCTTTGAGCCCAGAAAATAGATTAAGAAATGTAATATTAGTGTTTGTTACCATGTTCTGAAAGTTGACAATTGGATTCGTGTAGAAAGTGGCAACATAAGTGTTGCACTGAAACCAATAATGGACCTAAAACAGAGCCTTGAGGACCCCTTAAGTGATAAGCCTCAAGCAGGACTAGTTATTCTTTGTCCTCACATATTAACGCCAATCTGACAAGTGAAAATGTTCCAAACCAATGCAACTCCTTGAAAAATGTCCAGCCTTTTGAAGTTCGAAAAGGAAAAAGTAAATGGTTATACGTAGAAAAGTACCTTGCAGAACTCGATGCAGTGTTACAATGTTCTCCCTGTATTTTTTTCCATAGTGTATCAAATTTAAATGGATTTGATAAGCTGTGCGTGTTTATCAAATAATATGATAAAAGTACTAATTTCACATTCTTTCGATCAAAGTTTTACAAAATGAAATTTCATTGCAAACAAATCAGAAGGTGGTAGAATCAAATTGTGTAAATCAAAAAATTACCAATGCTGGTGACAAATTTCTAATTGTAAGGTAATTGTGTATAGAATAAAATTACTTAGTATAATATATACAGAGACTTTTATTAGTTAAAAGTTATAACGAAATTTTAATGTTCTAGGTTTCTATAACATATAATGCCTTAAATATTCTGACGATAAATGATAATAAGATATACCAACTAAGTCATGCTGGGAAGTTGGACATGTATTGTTACTATTTAATTTTGTGTGTTATTTAAAAATAACTCATCTCGTTAAATTGGAATAATTGTAGAATACTACATGTAGGTTACTAATGGAAATAAATAAGGCAAAATCTAGTATAGAAAAATCAAAGGATATTCATATACAACCAATTTTCTTTTTATTATCAAATGTATTTATCATTAATCAAGTTACCTATTTAGAGACCATTACTAATATGTCGTCAAATGTGGATGTTACGTACGTATTCATAGTAATTTTATATAACATACATTGGCCTGAGTAAGATACGATTTCTGGTTTCTAGGTTATAGTATGTCACGTAAATGTTAATTTCATTAGATATCAGGAATTATTGAAAGAAGAGTTATGAAACATGCTGCTTAGTGATAAGTATAAAACATGCAGAGTTTTTTTTGGGGGGGGGGGGATTTTTAATTCAAAACTAGGTAAATTCGTTAACTATAACAATTTTCTTGTTATGCCATTCAATTTATAAAAGAATTTCTATCAAACACTTTGAGTATGTATATAATATACATACTCACTATGTGATATAATATTACGAAGTTGAGGTGGTGTGTAGTATTTCAATCAAACGGGATTCACGACCAATCCCCCAATCGAAACTCCTTCAGGCACGTGTGCATAAAATCCAATCAGGCTTAGTCCATCCAACTTTGAGGACCCTTGTTCGTGGGCAGCATGAGTGATTGGTGGTCGGTAAGTCTGTAAAACCATATCAGAATAACAACATTGAGTTACAATACCTTTGAGGAAATGATTTATATAAAAAAAATATTTTAAGAAAATGTAATCGCAATTGTTGGTCAAATATTGTAGAACACTGGCGTAAAAGTTGGAACAAGAGTGTTGCATAAAAAAGAGTAATGGACCTAAAACAGAGCCTTTGAGGACGCCTTAATTATTTAACATGTTAATACCTAACATATTAACACCAATCTGACAGATAAGACTTTTCCAAATCAGTGTACCTCTTTTGCTTATTACAATAATGATAAATTAAATTATTATTCAATCTAGGGGAAAATGAAATCTGTACATGCTAAATATTTTACTAAAAGACAAGTGTAGAAAATTATATGGAAAAATAGAATAATATTGTGTTTTTTCGCCTTATATTTTATGTCTTGGTTAAACCTGGCCACTGGATGGTTTGAAAAGAAATATAATTGTTAAGATTGTTTTAAACATAACCTTTTTAATTTTATAATCTACGTGTTAAAATGTTATATGTTTAATTTTAAATATACTATAGTAAGTGTACAGATGAGTGGGTCAATACCACTGTATTGTATGGTTTGGAAGATGAGTAAACAAAAATGTACCTGTATGAGTGAGTAGGTCGGTCAACACCATTCCATTCATGGTCCCGAACCAGTATGTGGCATTGGACTTACCACTGCCAAGACAGAAATACTTAAAAAGACTGGAATGGTTGAACCTGCTCTACTACATGTTTCTTAAAATATGTTTTTAATTCTATATTTTGCTTATTAGTTTATTACGTCCTTTAAATAAAACCGTGGTATGTTTAAGACGATTTTCAAACAAAAATACAAAACACCAACATTTTATAACTATCACTTTCGTTATACACTAGTAAAAGAATTTATATTAACTATAACTACTAACACAATATTAGGCTTGGCTTCATATTCAATTATATTACATATATAATTTTAATTTAAATAAAGGAGAATTAAAATACAACAACATGAATAGGTGAAAAAGTTCTTCTTAATGATAGAGTTATAATAGATAATTTTACATTTAAATATGACACTTCAAATTTAACATATCTACCCTAAAAACCACCACTTTACTATGAATATTTTTTTTACTTATCATTTTATTATAAACTCATATTTTGATAAGACTTTGTAATATCTTCCATAAAAATATGTCAAGCTTCACAATTTTATCCTGTGTGTTCACAAACTGAAACAAACGTTCTCGGATATGAAAAAAACAAAAATTATCAGAAATAGTAAACGTCTCAACTCGTTATGTCTAAACGTACAAAATAGGTTTCTTTTTATATTTTACATAAATTAAACAATTTTAGAAGTCCATAAAAGTAGTGTTAATATATTTGTTTTATGTGTCATCACTACGAATTTTGGATATTTTATCTTAAAAATTAATTTAGTTTAACAGTTCTTGAGGTAGGTTCAAACGTAATGTTTTTATATTATCCATGACTATAGATAATGTTACAGGAAATATGGAAGGTAATTGAGATGTAGATACAAATTTGTCTCTCTGTATGAAGCTTCCAAAGGTATAGCACTAGTTCCAGAACATTAAAAAAAAAATCAAAATAGTGTACTTTTCCCTTCTGTACAATATAATCGTTATACTTACATTCATTCAAAGCTTTTTGAAACAAATATTAATAGTGTAACAGTAATCTTAATATTTTTAGAAATTTCATGATATGAAAGAATCTGGGATCTTAAGGCATCCTCCTCGAGTATAAACTATCTTCTACCAGGAAGTTACTATTTATTTTGCATGTATTAGTAACACACCGATTGTCAAGATATGAGTGAATGTGCATATCGCTTGAGTTTTATAAATGTAGAATTTGCTCGTTGTAAGAAACTGAGGACAACTACTCCCTAGAAAGTGTCAATAATAAACAATCCAATGATATATGAACAGTCAGTCCTTTTAAAACATCAGCTGATACCTTTAAAAACCGTTATAAATGTGGTTGAGAACTGAGTACCTTTAGGTCATGAAACTAGGCGAAAAAAAAAAACTACCGACAAATTGTGAGTCATTAGTTATACAATTTAATTAGAATACTAATATAACGGAATATAATAGTTTATTACTAGAACAAATGTACGTTAGTATTGGCCCTGCCAAGTTCTGTTGTAGATTTACATATTTGGACGGATTAAAAAAAGTTAAAATTGACGTCAAAGCTTTCTTATTTGAAATTATTTTACATATATGCCGTGAGAACATTTTGATTAATCCTTTACCTGTCTAGGAAATTACGAAACTCATGAATGAAATGTTTTAATTACCCTTAGAGTGGTTAAATGACATACCAAACGATAAACTGTTCAGTAAGAAAGATACATGTAATGGGTCAAGTATTTCAATTAATTTGGTCGACAGAAAACAGATAACGACTGTTAACTCGTGAGAAAATTAATTAATTAATTAACCAATCTGGACGGACGGGGTATTTCAAGGGAGGTCAACTGTAGGGTCTAGAGAATATAAATGACTTGAACAAATAACCTATCTATATGATTTAAATTCATCTATGATACATTTATCTGTATAGATTTTATTTACAGTTATAAAATGGCACACTTCTAAAGTCACATTTTTATCTGTTTAAGCAAAGGGGTTATGCTTATCATTTCTACTACAGTAAGAATAATAATGATATATAATATATATTTAATATTCAATACTGGGGAATATTAAACAATATTTTACTATTATATGTGAGTTGTAGGGTCTAGTAGAGTAATCAATATTTATATTGAGTGAAAATGTACGTGGCGACTCACTTTAACTAAATAAAAAGTATAATTAATAATATGCTTTTATCATATTTTTATGATTTTATTCAAGAATGATTGGACCGATCAGAGGCTAAAATTTAGTAGAAGAGAATTATTTGAGTATTATAAAAGGTTAAAATACCTGTAAAGTACCAAAAAGTAAGAAACCAGAAAGCATTTTTATTTCATTCAATTGAATTGTAAAGTTCCATCATACATTAAAAAGTAAACTAAACAAACACAACATTTATTTGGCCACTAAAACTAATAATACGCTCAAAAATAAATTAATTATAAACAAGAGAAATAATAATGATGATGATTTTTACGAAGGAACTGGAGTATATTTAAAAAGAAAACTTCAGTAATGGGTGCGAAGTTTATAAATGCTCTATACATTTAATACCTTATAGTATTAAAAATAAATTTGACTCTGTAAATTTTAAATCCCTGGTAAAATCATACCTTATTTCGAAATCTTTATATTCTTTGGACGAATATTTTAGTTCTTAGTAATAAGTTAATTTAGTTTATGCAATAAATTTAGTGATGCTATTTAATGTACAACTCTGTACTGATACAAATAAAGATATTTTGATTTGATTTGATATAGAAAATTACATGTTCGACACCAAACTGTAATAAGTACTACATAGATCTAACAGGCCGTTCATTTTTAAAAAGAATTCAATATAAAAATTACTAACCATAAATCAAAATTAGCACAAGATATCTTCGCCTTGGGTGGTTTTTAAGTGAAGAAGAGTAGAACTGTAAGAGCAGTGTGGACAGGGAACGATATAGGGAGAAAGAAAAGAGAATGAATGAAATAGGATTAATGTACATTGAACAATGATTTAACGTAGTATTTAGAAACAAAATAAAGAAAAACATTCTACCAGCTCTCGAGAGTAAAACGTTCTTTTCTTGTGATTTTGGAAGTTTAAAATCATTCTTATTCAATGACTTAAATATATAAAATAAAAATAAACATATAAATACACTTTGACTAAAGTTAAATGGTATTAATTTGGTTTTAAAAAATCTATAAATAATCAGTAAGTACAGAATATATAAGTCATTGTAAAAATACGTTTTTTATTATAAATAAAGGTAGACAAAATGTCGATGGATAGACCTTCACAAGGAGAGGTTACAGGGTACAAATTAATTGTTCCTTGTCTCACGGGAATACAAGGCCTTATTGATTTAGAGACGGTGCCTCACAATTGAACTGGAACATTCTATGATATGCCATGTAACTGCGTCATTTTATGACGTTTAATTAAAATTTAGGTTTTGTTTGTATGATAATCGATTTCTCACAAAATATATTGAACCATGATAATTAAAACTCAATTACAGAAAACTATTGACCGAATAATAGACAAAGATATCAGTATAATTAACATAGAATTACACATGGTTTTGAAACTTATGTTTTTGTAGGTAGTACTATTTTATACAGAAACTTAATTTAACTGTTGCTTTATTTCGATCACTTGCGATTGGTCTGATTATATTATCCTCAATGAGAAGAAGCACTTTCAAATAAAATGTTTATTTATTAGACACTGACGACCGTTTATTTCACCTACTACTTTTAATCGTACGAAAAAGGTTGACTAGAAAAAAATATCTACTTAGTTAGTAGATGCAAGTAATTAAAACAATCGATATTTACATTTGCTTACTTAGCATATAGTAAAAATAACTAGGAGATAACCCTGCACGCCTCGCGTGCCAACGCCGTTACTCGCTGTGCTCGTTACACCTCGACCTTCGGCCTGGACCGGTGACTGTTGACTACAAAATAATATTAAATTATCAATATATTATATAATCACAGTATTTATTTTTATTTACTGTTTCTCACTCACATTACTTGCGTAGCTACCTACTGTTTAGGGAAAACACCCAATGATATAACTTATTATCTTGCATTTGTTTTTGTTCAACAGCTGAAGACTAATTCAATAAATAAAATACCTCCATTAGATTACCATTGAAAACTTCAAGTCCAATAGAGTGGAGCCCTAGAATTGAATGTGAATAAAATAAATGCTTACAACCTTTCCCTGGCTAAACATTATGAAAAATCTAACCTTCTCAATATTAAAAACACCATTGTTTACATTGTAAAATTTGTTATAACATTTGGAAAGCATTATTTACACTTTGACAGCTGTTACTTTACGTCTCATTTAAATATTACACCCCCCCTGTTATTCTTGCGTACGAAACACGTACTTTAAGGGCTTCTCATATCCATCAGGGTAAAAATATTGAATAATTAATACCTTATTGCACAACTACGCACAGAGGCAATTGGTTGGCCACCTCAACCGTACAAATTGATCAGGAAATAAGGAAGATGTTGATCAATTTAAATATTTAATTGATTAATTATATACGTATTACATAACAGTAATAGAAATAAGTATGAATTATAAAGTAGATGTCTCAATTTCTTTCATAATAATTCTTTTTTTAAATTAAGGATATCATTGAATTTATATATTTCTAAACTCCTAATAAACTAAAACATAATATCATTCAGCATTGATGAAACATTCTATACATTTTTTTATAATTGTTGAAACAATACTACATACAATTTAGCCATGATTCATCTTTATGTATAACACGATTATTGCAAGTAATGGTAGTAATAAAAAATTATTGAAGTTTAAATTTTTCCATTGTGATTAAAATTTAAAAAATATTGTGATTTGCTTTAGGTAACACATGTTTTATATCGAAGTTAATATTAACGAAATTAAAAACTAACTATTTATAATGAAGTCCTTTTATTATTAAAACAGTGTACTAATTACTTTAAGAGTAGATTTATGTGTCAATTCGTGTTTGCAGTTATTTTATTATACTTTTGTGTAAATAATTAGTCGTAATTAAAATAATTATAAAATGGAGTTTGTGTAATATTTTAGACCATTTGTTCTCAACGTTTAAGATAGTGTGCTCCCTTTAAACCCTGGTGGGAGATCACCCCATGTCCCCACATATCCGATTAATATTAAAATTGGGATTTGAAACTGAAGAAGGTCTTTATTTGTTAAATTAAAAACCAGATAGATTAATATTAAAAACTTTATTGTTACTCACATGATATGACTTCAAACACATTTTTGATAGCGCAGGTAACTGCACACTTCATATCTTTAGGCAAGTCCTGTTACTTACAGAAGGTGTTACAATGGAAGTTTTTTGCCTGTACATTAAGCCAGAATCTTTTCTAAATGACGCCCAGAATTATCTAGATCACTCTTCCAGAACAATCACCACCATTGCCCTGATAAAAATTCAGACTCACAGAAACGATTTCTATAAAAACACTACTCATCCGAACAGTCAGACAGTCCAGTTCAAATGTGCCTTCAGTTTTGAACTTAAGTAAAAGTTTTTAATCGTGACAGTTCACGAACAGTGATTGTGTAAACATTAAATAAAGTTAAATATCACAAATAAAATAACTCTAGTTCAAGTTGTGTTTTTTAATAGTGTATGTCCGGTAGTATAAAGCTGTAAACATTTCGTAACGTGTAATTTTGTTAATTAGTGAGTGTGAATAAATATACAGTTAGCTTAGTTCTTGTAGAAGAACTTGTGTTTCATTTTTAATGTTGGAACACATAGTTTTTATTACTTTATTGTAATTTAAAACATTTATGTTGATGCTACTAAACAATTGTTAGATTCTGATAGAAAAAAAGAAGTTTTGATTTGATTAGCCACAAAGTTGAATAGCCTTATTTCTATGGGTCCTGTGGACCCTAGCAAAAATATATTGTTTTGTCAGTTATTATTGTTATTTATGTATCGCTCCCCAACCTATTCATAATATACTCACACCTCCCCTGACATTCCCCCATTCGACTAATTGTTGTTGCTCTCAACTGAAGTAGAATTTATTTTTACTTAGTTATTCTCATTATTCAAGTGTCAATGTAACTCTGCATGGATGTATGATCAATTTTACATAACAAATAGGAAATGCTTAGTTGGAGTATACAGGTGTCTTTTTTAATGCATATTTTAAATTTTGTTCTTTCAGTGGTAAACTCCATAAGGAATCTGAACATTTTGAGCTCTCATATCTACGTTATTAAACGTAATATCGAAAAACTGCCAAGAATACAAAAAGTTAAAATTACTATTTAAATCTCAAAAAATCATAAACTATAGGGTTTTCTACAAGAAAAACCATATTGGAAAATTGTGGCTGTTCGTTTTAAATATGTATTTTTAATTGTCTCATAAGACCATGGTTAAGGTTCCCCGTTTAAAGTGTTATGTCAGACTTATGGTTTCGTAGATCACAATGGTGGCCCGCTAAAAAAAGACACCCTTTATAAATTGACAATTAATTGTGATACATTTGTTGTAAATTGTCTTTATAAAGTAGTCAGTTGAAACGAATCCAACCTTAGGAGGCCACTTCCTCCCATCAGGTTGGAACCACTGTACACGGTCATGACACTAATATTCTAGGCATAAACTATAACTTTTAAAATTTTCAAGAAAATGGAACTACCTACTCTACTCATGTTATCAATTCAGCTCGATCAGGTTCATGAGTCCGTAATCCAATCAGCTTTGTCCGCTCAAACTCCGAGAACCTCTGCCCGTGCACAGCATAAGCGATTGGGTCGGGATTAGCCTCTTGAATAAAGTGCACTGACTTGTACATGAATAACTGACGGTATGTATCTGAGTGTTAGTTTTACTTTTCACGTCTAAAATAAAATAAAATAAAACATTGCAATGGAGTCATAACAAATATCTTTTTTAGGATTGAACGAAATCTTGACGTTTATATTTAGAATTAGAAATATTGTTCACAGAATTTTTATTTACAAAATATTGTTGTACCAATTATAACTTATCATAGTATATACAGATGTATGGAATCTTAGTTGAAATGTATAAGAATTATGCCATAGGCTTTTTACACGATTTAGTATAACGTAGATTTAAAGTGGACTTATTCAAGTATTGTGAAGGCTCTTTTATATTCTTTTTTATTATACTTATTCGTAGGGGGGGAGAGAAAACAATTATTAACATTCCATTTCTCACACACTGCTTTAAACAAACGTTTGATTCGACATTGCAAAATACATGACAAAAAACCTTTTTTCTATACTGATAAATAAAGTAAATTTTACACATTATAATTATATTAATAACTCTTATTATTTCATGAACTTAAATTTA
>JAQJVL010000100.1:1195321-1285321 GCA_035578905.1 Stictocephala bisonia | reverse complement strand
AAAGCATATGATGTAGTCTTAGTTTTAACAAATTATATGCTTTATAATTCCTTTGCAATAAAATAGTTTCCTCGAACATAGTTTAGTAAACTCCATCTGAAGGACAATCAATGGGGTCGCACAATCTGACAACTGCAGAGCTTCAACTAATCTGCAGGAACGTATTCATAGATAAACTAGAAAAGTTGAACGAGCTGTTTATTTAAATTTTAAATTAATTTAGAACTCTGTGGAAGAATAAATTCAAAGTTTCCTAGCCAAATATTTAAACTGGCCTTGTTAGAAAGCTACTTTGCAATGATATTATACGAATGTGTATTTAATAAGCAACACGGTTTTTGTCTTTAAATGAGACGAAACCATAACAGGTGTAGTTTATATTTCATAAGCAAACAATAAACAACACATTTATTTTAAGTTACAGTTTCAAGAATTAAAAATATGTATATTAAGAATGAGGAAAAAACTAATCTTTTTGGTACCTTACCATATGTACTGTATATGTTTATATATGTTTTTTTATATTTATTTTTATTTAAAAGCAATTCTTAAAATGTAATTTTTCTACAATAATTATGTTTACATTTACTTTCCGCTGGGTCTCACCCAAGATTTGGTTTGGATGTGGAGGATTTGGAATGACGTGTATTGGTGAGGGGGTATGTAGGTCACCACAGAAATGTATGGGTGGGTAGGTAGGTCAATACCACTGAAGTGTATAGGTGGGTAAGTAGGTCAATACCACTGAAGTGTATGGGTGGGTAGGTAGGTCAATACCACTGACGTTTATGGATGGGTAGGTGGGTCAATACCACTAAAGTGTATGGGTGGGCGGGTGGCTCATATGCTCATATGTGCCCTGAAAGTGATATAGGAGTTACCTTCAATTGATCTTGATCTTAATACACAAAATAATATATTATAAACTTTCTTACTAACAATAAAGTAAGTATGGGTTATGAGAAGGCACTTCACACATAACACACCTACACCAGGTCTTGGGGATCGCTGAAGGTAAAGGATCACATGTAGTGATTAGGACCCCTACAATTTGTTCATTTGTTAAAGGAATGAAGATGCTTACAAAATACTCTTTAGTATTGCATTGTGCCACTTACAAAAACGATTAATTTTATATTTAATTAATTAATTATCATAAATAATTCTATGATGATACAGTGGGCCTGAATATTCAACAGGATTTAATAAAAATAAAGATTTAGATAACAGTTTTCTAAAGAAACCGATTACATATTATGTACTAGCTAAAATGTATTAATTCGTAATAGATTTGTAAAACTAACTCCCATAGTACTATACAAGAATTCAATTCTAGCTTACAGCACTTGAAAGCTACAATTCACTAATTTTTTGTTAAATTATTAATTAATTGTAATAAATTAAATTATAATTAACATGTAATTGTAAAATAAGTTTCATTAAAATGCTTTAATACCAAACATTACTATTTCCGGTCTTTTTTATTTTTATTTACTATAAGTGGAGAAGGAACTATTAGTGGAGCTAATTAGTATTATTGTAAAATTAAGGCTAAAGTAAGGTTGTTACACATTAGAACACTGGCAATGTTAGTTGGATAAACTTTGTAAACAATACTTAACTCCCAAGTATTGTGTACGGTATGCCTTGTGTATTGATGAGTCATCAGCCTTATAATAGACATGGACTGCCAGTGAACGAATATTTCAACAAAACTGGAAATACCTGTTAGATGATTATTATTTATGTAAAATTAAGTTCTAGAATAGATTATGCATGAAATAAAAAATATCACAAAGAAGGCTCGTAAAATGTATCAAAACGTTGGAGGTCCTTACAAAAACGTATTCAAACATCGTGTAGACAATTTACATTTGGAAAGCAGGCCTGTGTTTGGTGACGCAATAGCAAATCCCGTCACAATAGGAGGTAGACAGAATACAAGAGTCTGTGGGCGTGATGGAGGACCACTTTGTGCTCCCAACCATGGGCTGTCGAGGTGACTGGTGATCAACGGAACTAGAGAGTAGTCTCCTGGAAGGAATCAATTAAGGTTAAGATTGGTGACACAATTATAATGTTGAACTATAGTCTTCTAGTAGGAATCACTGTTAGGTAAGATTAGTGACAACAATATAATTTTGTACTGTAGTATCATAGTAGGAATCACTGTTGGTTAAGCTTGGTGACAACAATATCATTGTGCACTGTAGTCTCATAGTAGCAATCACTGTTGGTTAAGCTTGGTGACACGAATATAATTGTGTACTGTAGTTTCCTAGTAGTAATCACTGTTGGTTAAGCTTAGTGACACGAATATAATTGTGTACTGTAGTTTCCTAGTAGGAATCACTGTTGGTTAAGCTTGGTGACACGAATATAATTGTGTACTGTAGTTTCCTAGTAGGAATCACTGTTGGTCAAGTTTGGTGCCCCCAGTATAATTTTGTACTGTAGTTTCCTAGTAGGAATCACCAATGGTTAATCTTGGTGGCAACAATACAATTGTGCACTGTAGTCTCCTAGTAGCAATCACTGTTAGTTAAGCTTGGTGACCCCAATATAATTTTGTACCGTAGTCTCCTAGTACGAATCACTGCTCGATAAGCTTGGTGACCCTACTATAATTTTGTACTATAGTATCCTAGTAGGAATAACTGTTGGTTAATTTTGGTGACAACAATATAGTTGTGTACTGTAGTCTCTTAGTAGTAATCACTGTTGGCTAAGCTTGGGGACACCAATATAATTGTGTACTGTAGTCTCCTAGTAGGAATCACTGTTGGCTAAGCTTGGGGACACCAATATAATTGTGTACTGTAGTCTCCTAGTAGGAATCACTGTTGGCTAAGCTTGGGGACACCAATATAAATGTGTACTGTAGTCTCCTAGTAGGAATCACTGTTGGCTAAATTTTATCACCTCAATATAATTTTTTACTGCAGTCTCCTAGTAGGAATAACTATTGGTTAAGCTTTATGACATATTAATATTGTTTTAAGCAGTCTCATAGTAGGAATCACTGTTGGTTAAATTTTATCACCTCAATATAATTTTTTACTGCAGTCTCCTAGTAGGAATAACTATTGGTTAAGCTTTATGACATATTAATATTGTTTTAAGCAGTCTTCTCGTAGGAATCACAGTTGGTTAAGCTTGGTGACATCAATATAATTATGTTTTGTAGTCTCCTAGTAAGAATCACTGTTGGTTAAGCTTGGTGGCACCAATGTAATTGTGTAATGTAGTCTCATTTAGGAATCGATGTTGGTTAATATTGGTGATACCAATATAATTGTGAACTGTAGTCTCATAGTAGGAATCACTGTTAGGTAAGATTAGTGACAACAATATAATTTTGTACTGTAGTATCATAGTAGGAATCACTGTTGGTTAAGCTTGGTGACACCAATATAATTGTGTACTGTAGTTTCCTAGTAGGAATCACTGTTGGTTAAGCTTGGTGACAACAATATCATTGTGCACTGTAGTCTCATAGTAGCAATCACTGTTGGTTAAGCTTGGTGACACGAATATAATTGTGTACTGTAGTTTCCTAGTAGTAATCACTGTTGGTTAAGCTTAGTGACACGAATATAATTGTGTACTGTAGTTTCCTAGTAGGAATCACTGTTGGTTAAGCTTGGTGACACGAATATAATTGTGTACTGTAGTTTCCTAGTAGGAATCACTGTTGGTTAAGTTTGGTGCCCCCAGTATAATTTTGTACTGTAGTTTCCTAGTAGGAATCACCAATGGTTAATCTTGGTGGCAACAATACAATTGTGCACTGTAGTCTCCTAGTAGCAATCACTGTTAGTTAAGCTTGGTGACCCCAATATAATTTTGTACCGTAGTCTCCTAGTACGAATCACTGCTCGATAAGCTTGGTGACCCTACTATAATTTTGTACTATAGTATCCTAGTAGGAATCACTGTTGGTTAAGCTTGATGACAACAATATAGTTGTGTACTGTAGTCTCCTAGTAGGAATCACTGTTGGCTAAGCTTGGGGACACCAATATAATTGTGTACTGTAGTCTCCTAGTAGGAATCACTGTTGGTTAAGCTTGGGGACACCAATATAATTGTTTACTGTAGTCTCCTAGTAGGAATCACTGTTGGCTAAGCTTGGGGACACCAATATAAATGTGTACTGTAGTCTCCTAGTAGGAATCACTGTTGGCTAAGCTTGGGGACACCAATATAATTGTGTACTGTAGTCTCCTAGTAGGAATCACTGTTGGCTAAGCTTGGGGACACCAATATAATTGTGTACTGTAGTCTCCTAGTAGGAATCACTGTTGGCTAAGCTTGGGGACACCAATATAACTGTGTACTGTAGTCTCTTTGTTTTTGAAATTTGTTAATGATGGAGTATCAGATTAGGGAGACAAAGGTAGTTGGACATTTGCCATCATTATGTGAAAATTAACAATCACGACTTTTCGATTTGGTAAAACCCAAACCTTTTTCAAGTGCTAAAAACTAATTTACATCTACACAACCATGTTATAAAACTACGTTCTTAAACTAATAAACTTATCTACTTTAATAATTATCTATATTTTAACATAGATCCTAGAGTGGGGTAAAACAAAATGAACTTCTACTAAATATAAAAAAAATATTAACAGGTTAAATTAATATAACCAATTAGGCGCTGTCAAGGTCACGATATCAACGAAAAATGTCAAAACCCAATTAAAATTAATATTCAAATCAGACTGAAATAAGATTACATTAACTAATCATAAATATATGGTACCTGAAAAACACTATTACTTTAAAATAACATTCAACATGCACAAAAAATTATATATATAACTCGGAAGGACTGAGACTACTATTACAATTACATTTTAACCTGAAAAGACAACAATTATTAGGAATAAAACAATACAATAATCAAATATTACAAAAATGATGGTCTTGCGACCCGCAGTGACGATGGCGTCTAGACGTCCCAGGCACGAAGTGAGGATGATACAATCCAAATGCAGTGTCTACGAAGTTCCCTCCAAGGTGATAAAACACGGGGACAAGACAAACATACACACTACACTTCACAACAACCATACACAGACTGACGAGGTCAGGGACGTACGCTCCGAGATCGCCAAAAATGCGGTGACTCAGGTACGGGGACGGGGACGTAAACTCATGGGGTGTTTAATTGTTGTAGGTGCAGGTGGTGTAGGATTCTGGTTAGATGCACCACAACACCACACTGCACAACACACCACATTTTTCGTTGATATCGTGACCTTGACAGCGCCTAATTGGTTATATTAATTTAACCTGTTAATATTTTTTTTATATTTAGTAGAAGTTCATTTTGTTGTACCCCACTCTAGGATCTATGTTAAAATGTAGATAATTATTAAAGTAGATAAGTTTATTAGTTTAAGAACGTAGTTTTATAACATGGTTGTGTAGATGTAATTTAGTTTTTAGCACTTGAAAAAGGTTTGGGTTTTACCAAATCAAAACGTCGTGATTGTTAATTTTTACATAATGATGGCAAATGTCCAACTACCTTTGTCTCCCTCATCTGTAGTGTCCTAGTAGGAATCACGCTTGGTTAAGCTTGGTGACCCCACTATAATTCTGTACCGTATTCTTTTGGTGAAATCACAGGTAGTAATGTTTTGTGATCCAAATACAATTTTAAAAACTTTTCCGGGATAAGTTTGTGTATGTTAATACTAAGAATCTACTTATATGCAGTTTTAATATCACTTTTTATTATATTTATCAAATATTGTTTAGTGTTTCCGTTCCATAAGGTTTCACAATTACCTAATTTTAGAAGCCAAATATAATTTATTATTCGTGATAATGATTTAGAAGTCAATATTATTGAAGTATGACAATAATATTGACTTCTATGACGTAGGATATTATTGACAATATTGACAAGCTCTGAAGTAGGACAATACAATGCATGATATAAAATATTACGCATCTATTTCATGCAACATTTATAATCACGTGGTAACAATTCAGTAATGTATATAAATATATTGGCGTTTAATAAATAAAGCCCTGCTTACAAATTGGTCATATAATATATAGAAGTTAACTATTGGACATGATAATGAGTCTGTTATAATTTTAAATAAAGCTATTGGATATTCCGACTGAGGAAGTTTTAATAAGAGACTTTTTCTCTTTTTAATTACACCAAACAGACAGACACGATATTTACTAATCTCTTAAAAACTTGAGAAATAATCAAGTGAGTAAAATTTTTGAAATATACTTTATTGGTTATATTTATATTTTATTCCATTTTTATCTCAAAAACAAAACTGTCATATGTTTACAATGTGACAAAGCACACGCAAAATCAAATATAAAACACTTCCTACAGTGTCTAGACAGTATTGATTCCGAGTAGCGAAGTGTCAAGTCAAGCTCTCGTTAACAGAAAGCTGTCAAACGCCAGCCAATTTCACCGTCAGCAGTGGATTGCACTTACACAATACAGCATTGCTACTGCAGGCAGCCTGTACCGCTGATCTCAAATGTCTAGACCATTTACTACAGTGTCTAGACTGTTAATGCAACTTCTAATACAATAAAGTTCCTTAGGCTATATTTTTTGTAAAAAAAAACATGAATAAACTATATTGTAAAATAAAAACTTGGGTAAACATTTGTTATTTTCTCATTATATTTTATAACACTCCTGTTTTAATACGCATAGTTACCACAATTTAAATAAAAAATTCAAATTAAGAATTAACATTTCATAATATCTCATATTCTCAGGTTTGAGATGCCTAAACAAATATTTGCGTACTTTGGGGTGAATATGAATGATTATATCAGTGTAGGATGAGTTTAGGTGACCTGTTGTTTGATGAGTCCGTGAGAGTGATGACCTGATGAGTCTGTGACCTATACTAACTGAGTTCACTTCATACTCATAAAGGACAACTTATTAATAGCTGAACAGCCAGTAAAACAAAAGGACATACAGATTTATGTGGAATGTGAACCTCGTATTATTGGTCTTATTTTCAGCTAAATGACAACCTCTGTTACTCAGTTCTCTCCCCTATACATCTGGTACTGGAACTTGATTGAATAATGGTAACAATATTGAATAACTAAAAGTAAGAGAACTTTTTTGAAAGAGAATGGTTTTGATTCAAAAGACGAAAATCAATTATATAAAATTACAAGTGTTAACAAAATATATATTGCCTGTCTCTGCACATTAAAAGCAAATTACATAATCACTATTTCAACAGGCAAAACATGTGCTTAGGCACCTGGAGAAAATTTTCAATTACAATGAATTGTGTTTAAGATTTACTAGCAGACTCACCTGAGGTGGCGAATCGTGAAGGGCAATTTTGACAAATTACTTTATTATGCAAACAACATCAAACTAACTTTAGTTTACTCGACAACTCAAGTGTCGAGGCTAGGAACCGATTACTGACAAACTTGGCAACAGTTATCTTCGAAACAAGTGACTCGATAGTAACTTTTACCTGGTGGTAAGAGCAGTCATGATAAGAAAAGATGACCTTTAAGTCAAGGTAAGAAAAGACATGTTGACCTTTAAGTTAGACTAGTTTCTCACGATAACTAGACGACATGGCCGTGCCATTTTGTTTACAGATGAAAAAATGGCACGTACCATTTTGTAAACATGAAAAATGTTGAGATTTTAGTATTTTATTGATTAGCCATCATGGGTGTAAATTTGCAGATAGTTTTCAGCATTTTTAATTTTACAATTTCCGTCTTTTGTTACGATACTAGCAAACGTTTAACTTAGCTGTGTTTTTAAAGATATGTACCTTAAATTTAAAGGGTGTTTTATTTTACCAGGCGAAGTTAGGGCTAAGAAGTCATCTCTAACACTGCTTAGGGGTGACTTCCGAACCACCACCAGTGACCAGGCAAGTGGGCTGCGTACAAAAAAGACGGGATCGGTCAGACGGTCATGTATCCAAAGGAGCAGCAATGCTCGATTTTGCTTGACTCCGTTATCTTGCGATAACGTCGGAACTTTCCGGTCAAGGCCACTAGGAACCTTATTCACAAAATGGGACTAAGTGCAAATTTAAAATGACTATTATGTGTTTTTTGTTCAGTGCACTGTTATAAAGGCAAGTATACGCTATAAAAAGGCTATCGTAGTTATAAAGGGTCCAAATTTACCCTTAAAATACAACATACTCTCTACGAACTTAATAAATAAATAAAAATAAACAACAGTTATGTTTTATATATATATTATTTTATTTCTTTTATTCATGCAACATAGTACTACAATGCATTAAAACAGAGGGGAAGTGTTTTTAGAGAAATGTTGAATCTGTTAAAAAAAACGTTTAAGTTAAAGAATGTCTTATTTAACCATGTGAGTATAAGGCTAAGAAAACTATATTTTGGAACCGTCACTCAATTAAGTGACTTCCAAACCACCACCAGAGACAGGGCAGGTATGCTACTTATAAGGACGTTATCACCCATTCAAGGAACAGCCACGCTCGATCTCACCCGACTCCGTTATCTTGTAATAACGTCGGATACCTCCGGTCCAGGGCACTAGCAATAAAGTAGTAATTAAAAAGACTAACTCAAAAATTAAATTATTTTCTGTCTTTGTCATGCTACAATATTAAAGCTAGATACAGCACACCACCTTACCACATTAAATTAACTAAAGTAATTAGGTATGTAAACAGTTATTATTATAACTACAATAATAGTAATACTAGTCATACAGTTTTGTTATTATTTTAATTTTAATTATAATTTGTTTTTAAAATTATTCCTATTACTATTTTGATTATATTATTATTCCTATAACTTCAAAATATCTCTTGTCACTGACAAGAGATTTTCACTTAGTCAGGCCACCATTATTTTGAACATTAAAAATAAACAATTAGTCTTTCCTAAAAAACTATTTAGTGACTAATTTTTTAAATAAAATAACTAATTGTGGTGGGCAAACATGTTTCAAGGGTGACCATTTGAGATCGTATGCAGCATTGTTTTATCCTAATATAGAAGTTCAATTTGATGTACTACTATGCTCTCGTTTAAGATTTTATTCTTTCTATTTACGTGCAATTCTAATGATACAACATAAAACTAGTAGGTACTGAGAAATATATATTTATAGGTGTAGTAATGATATACCAAGTGCTATCGTGGACTACTGTATATATTTGTCATCAATGTTGTACTACATTCTAATTCAACCAATTGTAATATGTTTCACTTTTATATCTTAGATTTTTTCTTACAATAAATTGTTAAGGGTTCTTTTTAGTAAAGTACTTTAATAGGCATAAAATATGCTGGTGAAATGAAAGTAAGCTATAAGAATGTATTGTTAACGTACACTTACTGTTTGTTAACACTGAACAGTATGATTTCAAATGTTACAAATATTATCTTAATTGTTTATTGTTTGGTTTCATTTTACAACTATACATAATAAAATAACCGTAATACGAGTTTATAAAAAAGGAATACAATGTCAAGATTGCTTTTGAGTATGGAAATACATGTCATCTGTCATGCATACGAAGGAGATTTCTCGACAGAAAAGATGGATGTTTGTAATTTCCATTTAAATAGAATACATTCAAGAAGATATCAAGTTGAGGTTTGGGCTTATCTTAACCTGATGTTGGTGTGGAGAATGTTTATATATTGTTGACTTTAGAGACACTGTGTTTGGTTAGGTAGATTACTGAAGGTTTATAAGAATGTAAATAAACATAATTTGTTATGTGAATACATTTATATGACAAGTTATAGATTTTCGCTTGATAAAATAACAAAAACTTAACCAACATTTAAAATGAAACCAATAATTAAAAAGCATATTACGAGAGAATGCGCATTATGTTATCTAGCAGAAGTGAACGTTACACAATACAAATATACTACAAGTACAAAATTTACAAATATATTAGTGTAAAAGCACAAAAAACACACATACACCACAATACAAATACGAAATGTACAAATATACGTGAGGACACGTTTACCATCCTCAGACCAGAGGGATCCAAAAGAATCAGCCTCCTGCTTTGCCAATTATATTTTTCATGCTCATAAAAATAAAATCAGTATATTACTGTAAAAAACACAACCACTTTTGTCAGTATACTTTCTTATAAGAGAATCATACATAACTTTTCTTATATGCAGTATTATTAAGGTCAAAGTTAAATACAAAGCCACAGATACATTTTTATTTTGTTACTCTCACACAATCTAACGTTTATATCTACATAAACATACTACATAAATAAAAATGTCAGTGCTATACATTTTCTAACAGGTGAAGTCCTGTGCTTTACCTTACAAAATTTTAATAAATATGGGCAGAAACGCTAACGGAAATACGTTAAAGTTTATGAACCCAAAATTGTTTAGGTAATATTTGCATCTAGGATATATATATATATATATATATATATATATATATATATATATATATATATCACACATTTTTCTTCACGTAACACATTCACTGTAAAAATCTCAGAATGCAAAATGACTTCCCTACATGGATAGGGAGGGGCTTCCTGAAATTCCCAAAAACATTTTACAAATTAGAAGTGAAATATATGGGCTGGATATTCTTGAATAATAACATGATAATATAATAACAATTACATCCTTAGTAGTAATTTGCATATAATTTATTTATTTATTTTAGAAAATAACAAACCATTTTTAAACAGCTCTTCAAAATTGCTGACTCCTTCTTTTGCTATTGTTAGCAATGAAGTGCATTACTAGACATAATCTGACCGAGTTTTATTGGGTGAGCTTATTTTAGTGAACTATAATATATAAGCTATTTTAGTCCTATTGTAAGGGTCTAAATGAGTTGAAAATATTGTATACAACTGCTCTTGGTTTCCTTTCCCTAGCTTGCGTGTAACCTTCTGTCTGAAGATAAAAACCCTATTTATAAATCATATCTCTTTTTGGAGTGCATGAATTAAGTTTTGACTATCCGAGCATACAGTTCACATATTCGTAAAAAGATTTTAAAATAGATAAATGCAACTAAAAATCCTGAGTCATTTTTATCCACATATTATATTTGGCCTAGAATTAATTAATTTACTTACAATGGCTTAAAATTGTTAATAGTTGTAACAGAAACTTAAACACATATGTTACTATCAATCCCTATTAATAATCCTTTGCCCAACATTTTCCTTTATCTATTCCTAATGTTTCAGCAATTAATTCCAAGACACAAAAATAAAAACATACAGGTCACACAAGTAATGCATTTTGTATTTCTGTATGAACTGATAAGATAGTGATCAACGGCTATTCCAATTATATATTACTATTCCAATGATATATTTTGATTTAATTTTTACATTGAAAAAAAAATTCAGGCCTGTTTTTATTACTTTTACTAATCCTCAGTAAAATCAGACTGATAAGTTAATCTCAGGTAAGATAAAAACTATAAATATATGTAAATAAAAAGTATATGTATATATAAAATAATAACTAAAGTAATAACATTTATTTTCAAACCTATCAATTTAACTATAAAATATTAATTTTGATAAATAATCCCTGATATTTTAACATCTTTAATATAGATTTATTTTTATTTAAGGGTCATTATATTTTATTGTTAATCCACACAAAATCTTAAATAAAAAGGAAAAAAATTTTTGGGAATCTACTGTCTTCAAAGAGTTAAAAGAACATAAAAATAATATTATAAAAATGCAAATATAGTGTAATATACTTACATGTGATGATATAAATCAATCATAGTTTATATAAAAATCTTATCATTATACTGCATAAGTGTAAGCATAACATTTAATAATAACTAAATGCATCAATCAATCGACATACTCACTCACAGTAACAGCTAATCATAGTATAACAGCTAAATGATTCATCAAAACCGTTTGGTTCTCGGAGGAGCGTTTGACTGTGCCGGGACGTTATATACGGCAGCTGGCGTTAGTGATTCAGGAGGACCGATGACTCTAGGTATCGAACGGAAATCAGTTTCCGACCTTGTTACAATCTCTTCAATTAGTTCTCTCTGGTTTAAGACACCTCTGAGGCTGAACCAATTATACCTTAGAGTCGGACCTTGTTCTCCTTTTTATGTAGCCTATATCACAAACAAATTGAAACAAATGGTAATAAAATCTCTTGCATAAAAACAGGTGTATTTTGTTTAATTACCGACCAATATCATTGGTCTATATATCCCAACTGTATCTAGTTAACGAAAAAAAAAAATGTTTATAACGACAAGCTCCCCATCTATCAAGACATGTTGGTAGCAGGGCATAGACTTGATAGAATTTAGAGCAAATTTTCTTCTTCTTATGCAAACACTTATGTGGGAGTTCTCAGGGCTGTGTACTTTCACTATTACTATTCTTGTTATACATAAGCGATTTGTCATGCAGAAAAACTTGCATGCATATGAATTATGTAATGTAGTTGTCTTCTTGCTCAATATTTGAAAATAAAAAACACTTTATGACTAGAGTTGTACCAGAAATAACAAGTCAGTTTCATTCAAATGGCTTGTTATTGAACTTTAGGTAAAAACGCTAACATTTCGTTGCAGTGAAAGAAATGCGTTAAAACAAAACCCTATATAAATAGATTTAGCTTCCATCATACAGTTACATACATCTGATGTTTTCCTGGTGTAAATATAAACTTAGATAAGTATTATAGTTGTTTTTGAAAACACATATAAGCGCCCTTTGTAAGCTCTGCAACCTTCGTGGTATATTAAAGCCAACGTTCATTTTAACAACAGGACTGTTATATCTGTATCGGGGTATTATCAGAACTAATGTGGATTGGTTTGCCTCTTTTTGGAAATAAACCACTGTTGAAAAAAGTTTTAAAAGCTAAATTACAATTTTGAGGGTTACTTTTACCTTAAACTCCTGTAGATAAATTTTTGAAGATTATCACATTTTTACGCATAACGTTTTATAAATGTCTGAATTATAAATATACCGACTTTACACATATAACAGGGGAACCCACAGTTGTAATGTAAGCTATAAAGATAATATAACCCATTCATGGCAGAAAACACAAACAATTCGAAAAGGACCTACCTTACATGGGTATTGAAAATTTTAATAATCTACCTAAATAAAAGTCACATAATATTCCTAAACAGTTTCTGTTTTCAAATTCCTTACATTCTTATGTTAGGTGAACCTTAACGAGGTATGGTAGGATTTATCTATAATTTCTAAATCGCAAACTATTCACATATATTTTGAGATCCCTTCAATTATGTAATGTTGGAACAGAACATATTTGTTGTAAAGAGTTTTCAATCTTATAATGGTTAGAAATACTAATTTTTTATTATTATTTTTTCACATGAAGCATATAAAATGTGATTCTGATTCATTCCATTTTAAACTCGCCATTTAATGGCTCATAACTACCGATGAGTATAAAGATATATATATATATATATATATATATATATATATATATATATATATATATATATATATATTTATTTATATATATATATTTATTTATTTATTCAGACATATTATAAAAATAAATGCATACAAAAGGAGAATAAGGTCTGACTAAAGCATAATTGGTACAGTCTCAGAGGTGGGTTGGACCAGAGAAAACTGATGGACTTGATCGTAACAAGGTCGGAAACTGCATTCCGTTCGATACCTAGAGTCATCGGTCCTCCTGAGTCACTAAAGCCAGCTGCCGTTTATAACGTCCCGGCACAGTCAAACGCTCCTCCGAGAAACAAATGGTTTAGATGAATAATTAAGCTGTTATATTCATGCTACGACTAAATTACTTACTTTGAATGATGCATATAAATAAATCTAACTATATTTTAGATAAATGTGGTGTGTGTTGTGAAATTATTATATTTTATAAATTATAGATAGTTCGTAATAGATAGTAAATTATTCATAAAAACTATACCAATAGATAAATATTTATAGTCTTTATATATATATATATATACGTTCTTAAATTAAATATGTATTTACAGATAATTTAACGAAATAAAGGTAATTTTCGTAGTTCAGTTTAGATTGCACATTGTTACATAAATTACAAAAAAAACACGTTTATTTGTTCGTTCTTCATCAAACGATGATAATCTTAAGAGAAAGTAAAGAGATTATTAAACTATGTTTGTACTTAAGATAGTATTTTATTGAATGTTTATATATTTACCTTGTCTCCCAAAACATTTGCATGGTAGCTAAGTAGGGGGGAGGGGGTATGGCCAGTGTAATATTTTGCAGGTGAATATAAGTAGTCTAAAAGGAGTGCAATGTTAGCGAAACTTAGGATTACAAAAGAAAGCATTTCTAAGCATTTTAAACTAAAAGCAACGTTTCGACAGGCATGTAACTACATTTGTTTTCAGGTGCTACTTAATTACTACGGTATCTCACATATACCGTATAAAATATATTACTCTATATATTTTATACAAACAACATTTATGATTTTTTTTTTTTTAATTTTAAGTATAAAGTTAGAAGAAACACATGAAGACGATTTTTATAAAAACATTTGTACGCGCATAATGCATGTTTTATTATTATGCTTGTGTAGTGTATCAAAGGGAAATTAAAGCTAATTTCCAATATTAAATCAAAGTTTCATCACTTTATTGCAAAATGTATCTTTCGCTTATATTAACTTCATCATTTAATCAACTTACTACAAGATAAAAGCAATGTATTTTATTGATATACAGCTTTAATTTCTATATGAGAAAGGTATTTAGAATTATCTGGTAAACTTTTTAACTTATAACAGGCCAATATATAAACTATTACTAATATTGGTTTGGTAGGATGTTGGGATGTTGGGAACAAATATGAAAACGCTTTCATATCAACGGTATATTTTCCATAGACAATTTGATGATTTATTTTTTTAATAATGTGTTCAATAAAGTATAATTTTTAGTCAGAAAGATTTTTTCAAACTGTTAAATAGCGGAGAAATAATATTACTAAAATTAGCTACTTTGAAATACAAATGACCGCTACTCTGGAAATGATAACCGCCTTTTGAAGTCCGGTTAGAGGCAATTCATTTATCTTTAATAAGCCTTTCATTTGATACTAAACTTAACCTAGGCTTACATTGAAGATTTTCGTTACACTCCTCGTGGGCCTGAAAAGATTAAATGTCACTAATGCCGTAAAAAATTGTTTCCTTTGTAACCGTGATGATGTACAAGATAACAATTTTACAAATGAAGTCATACACAAGTTGTCAAAGAGTTTTCATATTTATTTTCCACCTTGTATACATGTGTCACTTTTTTATCTTTTTAAATTTTAAGTCATAGAAGAAATATGAAGAACAATATGGTTGTTTTACTAAAACTTATCATATAACGATGCATCCAGATGCAACGTATAATTTTACTTATATTTTCGAAAACAAATAAAAATACCACTACAATCCAATTGGTAGATATAATTATGGAATAAAATATAATGGTTGGATGGATATAAAAAAAAAAAAAAATAAAATAATAATAATAATAAATAGACAGCTGGAATAAATTTTGAGGTAAAGTGTAGAGGGAAATTTGCAGCTTTAACTTCACATCTTTAGAGAGAATTAGGTACTTTTTCACGTTAAATTTCATACGTGTATTATTGTCAATAACACAAATTGCACATATTAGCGTTTGTTTGCCCGGATGGCCATTCACTAATTTTATCCCTTTTGTCCATCCTGATAGACTGTCAGGGAACAGATCAACCACTAGATTACACGGCTGTGAGCTCTAAGATGTGTTATTACTCTTCATTCAAGGTTTACTGTTTACAAAGACAAGATGTAATCAAAAGAAAATCACCGGAAACTGTTTGAAAATTAGTGGCCCATGTGGGCGACAAGTGGGTGGCTTCGTCATCAAGGTGGTAGAAAAACGCTCACGTGTACACGTAGGACACGCACACTGTGGCAATGAGATTCCTTCATACATATGTCGTAATGTATGACATTATAGGACATTATATATGACATTATAGCTCCGTTAGTCCTGTATCTTTACAAGCTCTGAAGCTATTAAAAACAATCCTGACAATATGTTTGTAAACTTTTATAACAAGCCTCACAATAAGTTTAATTGAAACAATATATTAGCTACCGTGAATTGGCAGGACACAAAGTGATCTGCGTGTAATTTTTAGCACATATAGGGGTTTCAGCAGTGGAGGGGAAATGTTCGACCACTCCGCGTCCATACATAATGGGCGTGAATTCTGCTTTCAACTTCCCCATCAGTGTTTACTTGAAAAAAGGAAAAGTAATGAACTGTAAAAGTATGTTTAGTTGCTAATTTGTGTTTATTTTATTATTAACATTTTTATTTTAATAATAAATAATGATTTAATATAATCGTTCTAAGCTTGATTCATTAGAATTAATCAAACCAACCAATGTTCACCGCTAATAATGACGTAGTGGGTGGTGCTTGGTACTGTGCTGCCAGCCCAATGCCTACTATCATTGTAGTTGCTTTCTAAAATTGAAATCGGAATGAAACAGTGGGGAAATCTATATCACCTCCAACACTCAGTGCATTTCTCTCTTACATTGATGCATTCAGTTGGTCACTTTCTAAGCGGGTTATCTAAAACAATTTACTTGGCTATGACATCCAAATCATAGAAAAAAATATTTTTGCTGATATTCTTTAATAATCAGTAAATTTATGAATGTTATCAAAAAAATTATCTATAGAAAACTGCCAATTATTTTTAGCAAAATTTCAAAAATAAAGTAACTATAGTTCATAATAAAACAAATAATATATTTTTATACATGTTTCTCATTATTTATAGTTGTGCCATAAACTGTAAGACGTAAAAAATATATTTTCAACTAACATAATTAGCTTAATTTTCTAATATAATATTCTTTGAGCCGATACAAGTAATATTAGACGAACTAATAATTACAAAATAAAATAAATATTAAATTTTTAATCAAACCCTAATACATGTTAGAAAATATTATATTGTTGCTTTATTAATACTTGCACAATAATAAAATATTAGTATTGTGATATTTTAAAGAGACAATGTTTTGTAGAAACTATTGTTTATGTTATATTTCTTTCGTAATGTTAAACTAAAACAGTTACTATAGCATAAAAACTCAAATGTTGTATGGAATTTATGTATTTAAATAGTATGAAGAATATGAAATGTGTTTAGTAAATTAACGAAGAACTAAAATAAAAAATATAAAACTAAAAATATATCAGATTATTTCGTTAACTAGATACAGTTGGGATATATAGACCAATAATATTGGTCAGTAATTGACAAAAAGATACCCCTTCTTATGCAAAGGTTTTATTACCACTGTTTCAATTTGTTTGTGAATAATTTAGCTTTACTACTTTTCTAGGACTAAACTACTTACTTTGAATTCTGCATATAATTAAATCAAACTAATATTTTAGATTAATGTGGTGTGTGGTATGAAAACATTTTCAAAAGTCAACAAGTAAACGGTTATATTTAGGAACAGTATCAGTAAAACGAGGTACAAATTTAATAAATATATAGACCATTAATATTTGGTACAATTAAAACCAAAATTACATAACGTTATCTGATGCGATTTCCATTTTCATAATTATTTTATTTATTTATTTATTTTTTTTTTAAGGAGAGGTCGATCTCCTCCTCTATATACTGTATCTCTATATATCGAAGTTTAAATCTAAAATATAAAACTTTACGAGCCCAAAATACCTACTCCAGGCACAATACCGCAAATGGAAACCATCTTGCGTGATTACCTTCACTTCTAACTATTAATAAAAAGATCACAATCTGATGTCGGGTGGATAATAATCGGCTAATATTGCTAACCTCAATTACTCAGGGTTCCCCTGCCATCGCTTCAACAGTGGCAGCCGCCTCGAGATATTAGTCGACTCGCCGGTCCGTGTGGTATATCGATAATCGAGGCGGCCCATCAGCGATAACCACGGGGAAGACAAATTCAAGAAGTGAGATGATCCCTACTCGCCTCACCATTAAATATTAAACATCATCCTTTATGCAGCAGCTATAATCTCACGGGATTGCATGGCCCTTTCAGGGGCTAATTATGCGGCTGACGGAGCTGGACTAGTTTTTAATTGAGGCTGGAAGACGCTTTCATTTGTGCCGCTGTATAAACGTTACCTTACACTTGGTCTGCTGGAAGATCGACCTGTCTCAATTTGTAAAGCTCATGTGAGTGGACGGAAAAAATGTGAACTCGGAGATATATTATGTGTTTAAGGTAATCTTTAAGTTCATTTATAAAAGCAGTAAAACAGGCAGGCGTAAAAGAAGCAGTTCTTATTTATTTATTTATTTTTTTTTTTACCACCATGTAGCTGATCGTAAAGTTTACTAATTTTCACTAACTTTTAATGATTGGTATTTAAAGAATATATTCCAAATATTGCGGATAATTTTAGTATACTTTATGCTCTTGAGGTCAGTACTGAAGTAGGACTATACAAGTAAAAATGTATATGCACCTGTATTCAAAATTTCAATACGCTAAATGTTTCAAATTCATACCAATTGCAAAGAAAGTGTATTAATATAAACTATCTCTATTTGATTGTCGTTTATTTTTGTCATTTCAATAATAAAGCACACTGCATTCTTCTATGAGAATAATTTACTGGTTCTGTTTGTAAGATAAATAAATATTAAATAAAAAGGAGTGTCATGGTTTCTTTTCTTAGTAAAAGTTTACAAGGTAAATGTTACTACGTTTTAGATACTCCTCATACTTGTATATATTTATTGCCAGTGGCCTTAACCGGAGTCAAGCAACATCAAGCGTGGCTGTCTCTTGGATGGGTGACCGTGTGAGCGATCCCGTCCTTGCACGTAGCCCACCTGCCTGGTCACTGGGGGTGGTTCGGAAGTAACCTTTAAGCCGTTGGTCCCCAAGTTAGGTGTTAGAGAGGGCTTCTTAGCCCTAACTTCGCCTGGTAAAATAAGACGATCTTTAATATATAAGTAACAAACATTTAATTGCTTATGTCAAATCATGAAATATTTGTTTTATAGTGAAACTTATATACACACACTCATATGTTAATTTAAACCGTTCAATATTAACGCCTTATACCTCTTTTTCTAACGCTAACTCATATATTTCTCATTTTTTAGGCAGTGAGAATTAATTGAATGTATTTCGTTGTCTGGGAATAAACATAGTTTGCACCACCCTTATTTTTTGGTTACATAACTAAATAAAATTGAAATTGAAATATAATCATCATTATTCAGATACGAGATGCCGATACAGTTTTAGGCGCATTTTAAGCTAAATAAGAGTTACAACAAGCGTTTAGTATGAGTGTGGATGACCTGTGTAGTCTTGTTACTAACTAAGGTCGACTGTTCTTTTGTAAGAACCATCTAATAATAGCCATGTAGCAGGGAAGCTGAGGCACATACAGTTGTACGTGAAATCCAAACCACGTTACATTGGTCTGATTTTAGTTATTGGTAAACCTCACTGATACTCAGTTATCTTCCCTACACAAATTCCGGACCCTGACTACCACCCAATATGGACACAACAGATTAGATTTTATTCATGGTGATACTATCGAAGCATGTGTTTTAAAAGATTCGGATGGTATCAGAAAACCTAAATAAATAATTAAAAGCCTAAACACAAAAATATTATATGGTGTTTAAGAATGCACTATGTAAGTGGTAAAAATCCATAGTTAGTGGATAACGTTACTCTAAGGAAAATAAATCCAACCATAATCCATACTCGTGGAGAGTAAAACATGTGTAATGATGGAGCAACTAACCTTGCTAGAGTATAAGGTGGTTAACGCATTGCACAGCGATGTAATATGTGTTTTTCTGGCACAAAACATATAAAAAACATATAAATACATAAAGAATACAAAATTAAATTCTTAAAATGCTAATTAATTAATTATTACTATAATAACTGAAAGTGGCCTCTATAATAATTCCAAAGCCTCCATCATCTTTGTGGTTTTAAATGTCAGGGTAAAGTAACGGTGAAGTACTTTGGGGTATAAAAGAAGCTAAAATAACAACACTATTGGTCAAACACGCAATCCTACTTGAAAGATGTTTTTCTAAGGAAAACCAATATCTGCTCTTTCTGTAGGCCCTACCCTACCCTTGTATCCGTCCCAGTTACACTTATAAGTGCTTCATAAAAAATATTCTTCTATTTGTTCATTTAAATAATTAAACATACAGTAATTACAATACAGTGTTGAAAAAATCAGGTGACTTTTCAACCTTCATTTTAATAATCAGCAGTTATTTAAAATAACTAAAACAATTATTATTATACTAAAACACTATACTGCAAAAAATTAGGTGATTCAAAACTAATCAACATCAAACACCTTGAATCAGAAAGAAAACTTGTCGAATATTTGTTGTAGGCTGATCCATAAGGTTTGAAGATTTTGCTATACTTTAAGTGGTTCAGTATTTCTTATTAATGACACTTTAAAACTCTGTTACATAACGTACAGATAATTTAGTATAAAATTGCTTGTACATGAATAATGCTGTATTTTCTTAAACTTAAAACACTTTTAATTTGAGCGTGTAATTAGGTTAAGAAAAATTCCACAAAATGCTTACTCCTTGTGTGATTTCAATATATTAGGCACCGTTTGTTTTATAATAGGATTTATAAAATTGTAAGCTTCTAGCAAAACTGTTATGCAGTATGTAGTTTTCAAGGAATAATTCATCATAAAAAATGTTTAACAAGTTGATATTTTTAATTTGGCTAAACATAATAACTGAACTTTATTTATATTTAAAAATTCTTACTAGCATAGCATACCTTGAAAATTTCGAATTCCTACCTTTTTTGGTTCCTTAGCCAGATTTTTACTGATAAAAAACACAAACAAAGAGACGGACAGTAATTCATTTAGGCCGTGTTTGTTTTTTTTTACTCCAGGAGTCACCCTGTGTGTATGGTATGGTTTAATTTTAGCTAAAATGTATTTATAAGCAAGATTTTTATACACACTGTAAATATGATATGGTTATTTGTCAGCTATCATTTATTTATTTTAAACAACACTACGCTATATATTTGGGTAGATATCCTAAAGTCAGGTTATGTATTAATAAATATAAAGTGATATCCTGTGACAAAGCTAAATCCAATCCATCAAGCCATTTAAGACCTGCCTCACTTATTTTATTTATGGAAGCTAATCCCTCCGTAAAAGAGCGCAGGGGATAATCTGCAGTTAAGCAATCCATTGTATGGATAGACTGGCTGCAATTACATCACTGATCTACTGTCAATCCCCTTTTATATTTCCGGTAGTTACATCTGCCTACGCCAGTTCGGAACCTATTCAACAATGTACACTCCCTACGAGGGAAGTTCATCCCACCAACAGGCATTGACAGGTCGTTAACAAGAAACTTATTTCTTTCATCAAAACGAAGAATGTTCCACGCTTGTTTTTGTTCCACACTATTGCCCATCAAGTACTTGGTGAGCAATTGTTCTGCTCAACTGGAAAGCAGGATATAGAGGAGGATTTCAAGGTTTTAAGTGACCGTTGCGACGTGGAAGATCCTGCGTAATGGTGAGGTGTGGAGCATTCAAGATCTTTTTAAATTTGTAATTAGTGTCTCCGGACGTCTTATATCAGCAGGATATATTGCACACCACCGGTATCCAAGGTAGTGAAGTTGCCATTGTAGTACCACTATTATATCTCATGTTCCTATTTATTTGGACAGCAAATGAATTATTATTCAATGATTTTTTTATTATGCCGTATAGCTTAAAAGTAGTTGATTTTTTTTTATAAATAATAAAACTCTAAATATCAGTGGTTTGCAGTTGATTCGCTCATTTGAAGTGTACTTAATGCAGTTGGTATTATATTCTACCCTCATCACGTAATTCAGGTATATGTACCCATGGCACATCTTGGGTTAATGATTACAATGTAATGATACACGTTACCTAGGAAATAAGGTGGTAGATATCACGAACTTCTCCTATAACATCACATGGACGTTGTGACAGATTGGTGGAACAACAAATAAAAATGAAAAATACTCGTTTTGATTCCCATGGTTACAATTCTTGTGTATTAGTGGTGAAGAGCTTTCTAACTATTTAGCTGAAAGCTTTTATATTATATGATTTGTAGGTGTAGTTACGAGAAGTTAGTAGAAAAATTAAAACAACTAATTGCACCAATGTTACGTTGCAGTTTACTATGCATCCTAGCCGTGATACATACTGACTGTTCTATAGGTAGACTGCTTTAAAAGCGATCTACTGAATGGGGTGGAAGTGAGAGAAAGAATTACTCTTCCCCCACTTTGTTATTCTATTTAAAAATCAAACTAGGCATCGAAACGACAGTGCCGTATTGAGCCCCACCCGCTACGTCATCAGCATTACGTCATATTGGCTTAGTTAACATTAAATAATCAAACTTTGAACTATTAAATTAAAACATTATTTAATATTCATTTAACAATTATTGATAACATAACACAATATATTATAATGTAAAAAAAAACTAGCAGTTAAAGAACTGGCATAATACACTACATTCGTTATTATATTTTTTTCAACAAATCACTGTTGCGAAAGTTGAATACTTGAATGCGGAAGTTAGTAAGGCACCCGTGTAGTAAGGCGGCTCATTCGTGGAACGATTCCCCTCTGCTGCTGAAACCCTTACCTGTGCTAAATATAACACACCGATCGTTTACTTTCCAGTTTAAATATAGTCACATTGTAATCATGTTTATTTATCAACATCAATAATACAGCTGTAGATGTATTACCTCACCAATGATTAAATAATTGCACAAAATGACCTCAAGTGTCTTATTGATTAATTTTATTGCCTCACCCTTTGATCTCAGACCGTCATTTATCTAATTTTTACTGCACCTACATTTGATACGCTCAACTTGATATTTGGCCTGTTGAAATAGACCTAAACACAAGCTCACTTTTTGGAATTGCAATAAAAAATGATTTGTGTCTAAAAATATATTTATTATTTATGCTCCACAAATGGTTTTAAATACACTACATTCTACATTTTTACTGAGATTATGATTGAGAAAAAAAACGTCCTTAGATTGCTGAAAACTATACAAACTAGAAATCTAGATGAAAATCTTGTATCCTGTGTAGCAACAAATAAATTAGAAATAATGCTGTTTTAAGAAAATATGTAGAAATTGACGTATTATCTCAATTTATATGATAAGAATTAAATTAACATTTTTAATAACAATTTTATATAACAATACTTTATATGTACTTTAACTATGATACTAAAATTTGTATATCATACTTTTATTTTTCCAAACTCTACATACAAATTATATTTATTCAAATAATAAGCTACCAAATGGTAGCTCTGGTGGGGAGTGCATTTTAAACACTAACCTCCACTAAATGAGGCCTTAGATACTTTTATTTATTACTATATTATTATTATTCATTATTCATTTCTAAGACGCCGATCGTAGAGATAAAGGCTATTAATCAATACTATTACTATTGATCATTAAGACAACAATCGTAAATTAATGATTATCAGGGTCGTATGCGTGTGATAAGTGTAGATAAACTAGTGTAGTCATTGTTACTAATTAAGGTCGACTGCTCTTTAGAAATATTTATTTATTGACTGCTCAATATCCAGGGTAACTAAAGAACCTACAGCTTAACGTCGAATATAAACCACGTTTTATTGGTCTGATTTTCAGCTTATTGACAAGCCCGCTAACAGCATTTCTCTACCGTACACAGCATCCAGACCCAGACTACCACCCAACTTTTCTAGTTAAGTTCACGTCAATAACAACTGTACGTTATTAAGAGGGCTAAGTTTAGGAAAAAAAGGCCTTGTTTTTTATATTTCTCAACTAGAAGGTAATAATATTATCCTTCATAAGTGTGGATAGTCGGTACTGATAGCTAATAATAATAGGGATTAAACTGGAGATTTTTGTTGGATTTAGTTGACCATATCAAGTATATTTAAAACTATGATAACTTACTAGGTATCATTTCTAAACCCACCCTTAAAGGTCAGTGATGTTCAATCAAATGTCAACTATCGTTGACATTCTATTATTTGTGGTGCATTGGTGAATAAAATCTTTGATAATATGTTACTCACTGTACATAAAAATAATTAAATACAGCATACTTTAAAAATTTTTTTATTTATATGAAATTAATTATAAGACTAAGTTTTATGTAAGGGAAGTGGTTC
The DNA here is from genome assembly GCA_035578905.1 of Stictocephala bisonia. NCBI lineage: Eukaryota > Metazoa > Arthropoda > Insecta > Hemiptera > Membracidae > Stictocephala > Stictocephala bisonia. The sequence continues at coordinate 1,260,945 of JAQJVL010000100.1, read as the reverse complement.
TCACGTACTTTGAGAACACTCGTTCGAGGGAACATTTCTTGGATGTGTTGTATGTATGTTGAGCTATAAAACCATTGACTACGTGAGGAGGAGCTGTTAAATTTCATGAGGCGTTAAAATGTCACAAATTTGTAGTAAGCTTACAATTTGTCTATAATGATGAAAATGTTTTTCAGCATATACCATACTAAACATAAATAAACAAATTTAAAGATCAAATAAAATTAGGATCTTTTCGTTGATTCGCTACCTCTTGGTAAATATTATATTGTTAGAAAAACTGTTCCCCAATCATGTTCACTTTACTGTGGTATTCCTTATTCGCTAGGAATAAGATATCGCTGGCATTATCACTTTTAAAGAACTAACACACGGAGAGCGCATTCGGCGGTAAGTCAATCATTGGATTTACTACCAGTTTGTGATCAACTTTAGCAGCCACCTAACCTAACTTGACCGTAATTATGATAAGAGAAGAAGTTGTATTGAGGTATTGGTAGTGAATTAACGGAAAAGATCCTAAAATTAGTATAAGACTTGCCAATCGGTTTTATTGCACATAAAACTGTTAGTCTCTGTCTTTAGGTTATTAATAAATTAACCTTTCTATGGAACCGTTGAACTAGTAGGTATCATTGACTAAAGTCGATTTGTAATACCAAGTGGATAGTGCCATTAGTAAAAATAATGCTTCTCGTAACGACCATACAAGGTGTTATTTATACAATTTACATCACCAACGTTTCGCCCTTAGTGTAATGTGGCAACCTCATTGGAAATCTCAGAGATACCACTGAGGAGGATGCCACATCTACCTGGGGTCAAAGTGGTGAAGCGATTATAAGTGATATGTTCTATACTCGGTCATCTTAATACTGATACAACCGTACTCTCTATGCTTTCTATCGGCGTGGACACTACTAACGACATCTGGGGTGACCATGTTGAGTGGTGTCCGGAGTCTTTTGTATAGGGAAAAGAACTGAGTATCAGTATTGTCAATTACCTGAAAAACATACTAATACCACGTGGTTCGAATTCCACGTTTAGATGTACGTCCTTTTGTTGCCCAATCTGTTGGACTATTAATAAATAACCCTATCTGAGGAACAGTTGAACTCAAGTCAGTATCCACATTACACAGGTCATCCATACTCATTCTACACACACGTAATCATTCATGCTCGCCTTAAAATACGCACATATTCGCGTCTTATATACAAGGATAAGAATCACAATATGAGCGAAACATATGGTGATGTATATATTTTAAATAACACCCTGACGTGGTCATAACAGAAAATGTAGTTTTTAGCAATTATAAACTCGTTCATAAATAACCACTTCATATCTACTCTTAAATTCAAGATTGGATAGTAATGAATAAAGATGAATAAACTAAACAAGATATAAGGGGACAAAAAATGAAAGCACAAGTAGTACTCCATGGCATCTTTATTTTTAGATTTCCATCCTTAAACATCCTCCTAATCCAGCTTGCAATTCTCTCCAGACTAGCGCTTACTGCTGACATTAAACCTGGCATTAGGACAGGCCCAAACAGGTTCACTCGCATACTTACCATTTAACAGTAGTGGGAGGGCGTACTTCGCTGCCGCATTCCGAGCGGAATTGTAACGGCCGTCCAGATATACTTAAGGTATTACTAAAATTACCCTAATTAATGGTTGCGTATCAACAAAAAATATGCGTCCAGAATATTAACTAATATGGGACCTAGTAAAAACGCAATTTGATGAGACCTACCGCACGACGTGCGCATCTTTACACGCGCTGTAAACCTGGAATGGGCTCTATCGTCATTAAACCCCGTGAACAGGGTTGCCAATTACTACATTGTCCAGGGTGGTGTCCGGAACACCATAAAGTTTCCATTGGTTATGGCCTGGATTTGATAGTGAATTTTCCAGTTCTTCCTGGCCATGCCTCGTTTCATTAAACTTCGTGTGTGACTCGGTGTAACAGGTTGTTTAAAGGAAGTTTCTTCACTATACATTTGTTTTTAATATTTAAGTTGGTATGACTGGTTTGTTTTAATGCTTCCTTATTAGAACGTAGTCTTCCGTTTGTTCTGTCTCACTATTTGCTCTGTTGAAATTCATCTATCATATTTAAAGTAGACCATTTTGTACTGACATTCCTTTGGAGTCACCAAGGTTTTCTACCCATCAATGAGGTATTACATTCCATGGGATGTTAATGTGCTATACGTTGATATAGATATGCCGCTTTGACTTCAACCCGCTTAAAAGATCGGTGCGAGGGAAAAGGACTAATTGGTGGAAGTGAGAGAGAGAACTCCTCTTCCCCCACTATTGACATTCCTCTGGGGTCGCCAAGGTTTTCTAACAATCCCAGATAGTATTTACTTTCAGTTAAAAATCAAACATTGTTTACTCATGCAACATGATCGTAATTTTCACATAGTATTTTAAATTTTCTTGTCACCACGCCAGAGGTACTTTTTATTTATTGCACAAGTTTTGTGAAGAAATAAGTTTAAAAACCCCTAAAAGATATTCGTAATAGACCTCCCGGGATTTGAACCCGTAACTCTCAGAGTATGCAGCGGTAGTTGTAACCCTAGGGTAGAAGAGGACTGTTTAAGAATTAAACAATTAAAACACACATGAGTATATTAATGTTTAATAAATAGATGTATAGTTGGTCAAAATTAATATAATAATTATTTACAATATAGTAAAGCTATTTCAAATAAATGGTTTTTATCAATATAAAGAAAATATGAAAAAAGCCAACAATAACAATTAATGAATATAACAGCTTTTATGAGCTAAGAGTCGATATAGACCCAAGAGTATTCCGGACGTATTTTGAATGTTGAATTGAACATGTATTTATAAAAATTAATATTTCTTTCTAAATTATTAGTTTTGTTATCTTGGTAGTGTAGAATAAAAAGAAATGGCACCTCTTTGAGGAAAATTAGATACTTTGCGGACCTTCACAACCATTTAGGATACATATTGACAAACACGTCCACCTACTTGATGTATATTTTAACCCTCATTTAAGTGTTTTATTTTCAAAGGTTGATTCGGAAATGTATCTAATAACCTTATTGCCTATAGGTTGATGCGAAAGTTCAACATTGTCGTATACATGATAAGGGTCCTGGATTTTTTTGTAATAATCACTTGTAAAGTTTAAAAGTGCTGTATTTTTAATGAACCTAAATGGCACGTTATAGTTATTTATTATAAAATAAGAAACTATACGTAAACGTAAAAAGTTGAAAGTGTTTTTGATAAAAGATTTTTTTCTCTTTCATTAAAAAGTATCTTTTTTAACACTTAATTCCTTCTCATATGATTTGAAAATAAACATAATTATTTTAATTTACTTAAGATTCATAAAATTTAGTTAACATAAACATACATTACATTTATTAATCAATTTCTAAAAATCTCAGACAAATTTGGATTTAATAATAATTTCCTCTCTCCTGAATTAGCTCTCTTTTATGTACAAACCCCTTACAATTTTCATAGGTAGGGGAGAATTGTACAATCCCTTCATATTCAGGAGAAATGTTCTTGGCTCCTTATCAGACCAACTGCATAAAGGCTTTAAATTCTAAAAACCTAAAAATGAAATACAAGTAGTCTAGAATCTCCTTAGAGCCAGTGGCCAAGCGGTCTAAGTCGTCAGGACTTTGTACCTGAGTTAGAGAGAGCGTAGGTTCGAATCTGACCTTGACTGTTAGTTTTATCAGTAATATTCACCTTGTACTGTTATGATTCTCCTCCTTACTCTGTCTGATAAGTTCCCCGTACAGACAAATAGTCTGTGAGGTATGAGTAGATTAAGGTTAAAGGAGATTGGCCTCTCCTTTTGGTAAACAAAAAGTGTCACGTTATTGCGTTGATACAAACAAGACTATATAACTGTAAGATCATGTAGTGATTTTGTTTAACTTAACTAAACGTTGGTTTAGTGTGTTCACAGAGAAGAAAGAAACAGAGGTTACTTGTTTAAGGCTACAGAAAACGCCTCAGTGGCAGTTATATATAGAATACAACTAATGTTCATATTAATTCATCCGTAGCAGTAACTACTAGGTTTATCCTTGAGGATTTGTGGTTCCTGCCTTGCATCGACGTGATAAACTAGAGGAAAACTATTCTATACACTTACTTCACACATTTAGCGCACTATTAAATGCGACCTCTGTTTCTGTCTTCTCTGTGGTTTGTTTAACTGCAATTCCATGTAGTGTCAAAGTGTCATACTCCATATAAATGATACTTATGCTCTAACAGAGGAAAACTTCATCTTAAATAATTATGTGGAATTCCTACCAATTGTAGGCTTATAAATTTGTCTCCATCTATAAATTACAATAAAAATATACCTTAAATTTGAAAATGTTTCCGTTTAAAGCAACCGTATGGCCTTTAATTTTTTTTTTTTTTAGCTACTTCACTAGCTGATTGTAGCCTTCTAAATGTCATAACCGACGCAAATATCGGCCTTCGTTACGGAAGAAGTGATCGACTTTAACTGCCTGTTAAAATATGCATCAAGTCTTCTTCTTCTTCTTACCCTTCATCATTTCGGTTGTTGTCATTATCGTTTTTCCTTTTGCTAGAATTTCTACTAGGAATACTTCGTAATAAGTCCTTTGCTGCGGAAAAAATTGTTTTGAATCTATGATTTTTAAACTTTAAGATATTTAATTTTGTGATTAGTAAAATACAACTTTGTGTTTGATTTATCAATATCATTTTGTGGTGTTTGTTTTTTAACAAATATTGTTTTTAGCATCAATAAATATAACACTGTTTTTCAAATTTATGAATGTTTTAAAAATAGTTTATTATTAGTGGAGGCTTGTATCATATATTATATAATTGCACAAGATTGCTATAGCACATATAAACAGTCCACTTTTTAATAATAAATTTAATTTCATTTAGATGTAGGAGAATGCATAGTTGTATCAATAGCTTATATATTTTAGGCCAAATATTGCTATTATTAAAATTCAATTGACAAAAACATAACTCGTAACATTACAAAAAGTTACGAGTTGTTAGATTTTGTCACTCTTCACGCCACCTGAGGTTTCGTTTTTAAACCCAGAATGACAAATGCGTATATTCTTCAACTGTTGCGTTGTCGGCGATCTATCATTTAGAAGGCATAGAGGACCGTAAATTGGTAGGGATGGAAGGAGCCTGCTTACACGTCCAGCGATATTTCACCGCTTTGTCGTAGCTAAAACTCACAGGAAGAATTTTAGTTGATTTATTGTAAAGCGGGCACGAATAAACAAAGAAATTGTGATTTATACGTCCATGTCAGCAGTTATTAATTACCATTCACCATCACAGATTATAAATCTGGTCACCAGGCGCGCCACCGTCTAGTGTTAGTGTCGACCACAGAACATTGGCAGCAGCACAAGAGTTATTGCCGGCTATCTGATACTGATCTGGTGCGATGGTCTTTTTTTCCTGACACATATGTAAAATAATACCTTACTTGCGTAATTAACACTTATTTACATATGTTAGAGTGTATGTGAGGTTTTATTTGACATCAAGTTTCCTTAATTATGTAGTTTATGAAAATCGAAATTGTAATCAACAACAGCGGATTTTCTTTAAATTTTGTTTACTATTTTAAATTAAACATTTTTATTCATGAGATTCATATGACTCAAATTGAAATGAAATTACAAAAAAAAAGACACTTAACCTAAACTAACCTAACCCCTAATGTAAAAATTAAATATACGTAACTATAATATTGCCTTCTGAAATAAATACAGTAGCCTAACCACGTATTTTAGAATTTTTGTAATAATTAAGGATATTGAAAATAATATAATGTTAACAAGAAATTAATACTTGCGTAACCTAAGAAGGATCTTTTGCATGAAGTAAAGTGTTTACTAACAAAATGCCAACTTTAATTTTTTTAAGTTAATAGCTCACTAACTTTCTTTATGCTATTCAGATAAAATGTTCAATCAAACCTGGAATCCTCCCCTTTTGCATGTAACAATTACGTAATTTCTAGTATTTTTTAATTTAAAAATAATACCAAGTTTTATATACTACACTTACCACGTTAAAATTTGCTGCTAATATATATTTTCGAAAGGAACTGTAGCGTTTCGATAGTTTTTTAGAGTTAACATTTTTATCCAAGATACAAAAGTGTATACCCAGATTGCCATACAATAAATAAAATGGTTGATAGTAGAGTTGGTTACTGCTTAGCACTTTCTCAGTTCGATAACGATCTCAGTCATGGAAGGATGGACGGACGTACGGAAGTATGGATGGATGGACGAATGAAAGTGATCAAAACATTTTGAGAGTGATCAACTGTTAGCTACTATGTCTGTTAATTGATTAATGACACATTTTAATGAATAATCATCCGTAGTTTGTAACAAAGACTAGATTCACTCACATTCTCAATATACTCTTTTGAAAATTATATTCACTATATTTTGCGAATCAACGTCTTATTATTAAATAAACATTTGTTGTTGTTATATATTTATAAGAAACCCCCCACCCATCCCAACACGTACAGCACTATTGACCCACCCGCCACCCATACATGTACAGTGATACTGACCCGCACGCTAAACCCATTCAAGTACAGTGTAGTTGAAGTAATATTGTCCCACCCCCCAACCACTTCTACACGTACAATTGATGATTACCCGTGCAGTGATATTGACCCACCCACCCGCCCACCCACCCTTACACGTACAATGGAATTGATGGGTTTTTATCACACAAACTTAATAATTGATAAAGCACTAACAAATTATGTTAGTAATAATCACATACAATTTAACACTATTATTAGGAACTACGTTTCTAAATAATTTGTACAAGCTTTAAGTTTTCGGTTTTTTTATAATAATGGTACCTCAGAAGCTCAGTATAAGAACGAACAGAAGTGGGCAACTCATGTGTGAATATCACCAACTTATGCCGCTCTAGTTGTTGCATGAGTGGCTTCAAGATAACTTTAAATTGGATGCCACACTACTCTATTCCGTTTATTTGCATCTCTTTTATTCTCAAATATCAGACACAACTTGCTGCGTATAAAAATACGCATACGAATGGTTACATGATTGTAGGATGAGTGTGGAGGATCTAATTGAGTCCGAATATTCAGAAAGGACAGTTTATTGATATACTAATAGCCAGGGCAACTAAGAGATTCTTTACGTGGAACGCAAACCACGTAGTATTGGTCTGATTGTCCCCTAATATACAGACAGGTTCTCGTAGCAAATTACAATTAATTGGATGCCGTATCAGTATTAAGATGAACCGATCATACTTACCTACTACAATATCCATAACACTTTGTCGCCACAGTACTGAACCACTAGTTCCACTATGCCTTAACATCTATTCTTGGCAACTTTATTCCAACACTGAGAGTTCGCGGTGCATTGTTTTAGTTCACACCGCTTACTTATTAATTTTTTATCCATTATATGTTACTTAATTACCTAAGCCCTCTTCTTGTGCCTTATTTGAATAAGTATTTGAATAATATTACTGAGGTGAGAAAGTTTATATATCTATCTATATACCATCAATCCATCTATCTATTCTTACATCCATCCGTTCATCAATCCACTCATCCATCTATCCATACGTCTAACCGACCATCCATCCATCCGTCCATCCAACCATCCGTCAGTTCATCCATCCATCCATCCGTCCGTCCATCCATCTGTCTGTCCGTCCAGCCATTCATCCATCCATCTGTCCGTCCGTCCATCCGTTCATCAATCCATACGTCTTTCCGTATATCCATCTGTCCATCCATCCATCCACCCATCCATCCATCTATCCATCGCTCCATCCACACACCCTCCCACTTTTATTTATGTCTATATTTCCGTGTGACTGTCTGTCTGATTGTCTTTCTGTCGCTCTATCTATATGTCTTATGACAAATATTTGCGTTAAATTTATTAATATATTATTATTATTATAAAAACATATGATTTAAACCAATGTTTGGTTTGTATGAAGCTATATTTTTTATATTAGAAAACTACAACAACTATCTAAAATAGTTTTAACAAACTGAAAATAATTCAACTTGGCCTTTTCTGCTTAAATTCTGAACTATAATGTATTGCTCCTTTACTTCAACAATGGAGTACTTTATATTCGTTTGGAGTAATTAATTCTCCAGCTACCTTTACTTTGTATGCAAAGTTACTTTCAGTGAACTCCATTTAAGTGACAGTAAACCATAATTAAATAGTTATTTATAGAAGTGGCCTTTGATCCTGAAGTTAAAATATGTAAGTTTTATATATCAAAGTGCGTATTTCCATTTAAGTTCTAATTCACGTCATCCATGTACATTTTTATTTTAATTTAAAATACAGAATCAACAAAACTGAAAAAATAATATTCTCTTTAATAATATCCCTTAATCATTCTCATACTTATTTTTGCTAAACATTCTTAATACGTATTCAAAAAACGATTGAAATAATTGTTAAAAAACAATACATGGCGTGTTTGGATTTTTTTTTTTTTTTTATATTGTTGTGACATGGCTTTTTTACATGTAGAATATTATGTAGGTACATGTGAAACATTAATTTTATATTTTTTTTTAAAAAACAAATAACTATAAGAAATTAAAAGATATTTAAGGATTTACTTAAAGAGGAATGTGATAAAGTATTCAATATTCATTTTTTATTTCTTCATTTTCAATTCAATATCGAGTTATTACAAATCGTTTACCAATACAATACAATAACATTTTACTTACTCAGTAGTACAAATCATTTCTAAAATACTGATCTCCATTTAATTTCACAGAATATAGTTTTTATTTCAGAAGCGTGAATTGCAGTCATGCTGATCCTTCGCTGGCACATGTTGTGTTATATATGGCCAGATATTAAGTGACCTGCGTGTTATATTTAGCCCATATAGGTGTTTCAGCAGCGAGGGGGAATAGTTTCATCACTCCACTACCTTCCATCATGGGCGTGGCGGATACTTGCTACTATGATTTGGGCCGGACAAAAAGTAACTTGCGTTTTACATCTAGCACATCTAAGGGTTTCAGCAGCGAGGGGGAATAGTTTCATCACTCCACTACCTTCCATCATGGGCGTGGCGGTTACTTGCTACTATGATTTGTGCCGGACAAAAAGTAACTTGCGTTTTACATCTAGCACATCTAAGGGTTTCAGCAGCGAGGGGGAATAGTTTCATCACTCCACTACCTTCCATCATGGGCGTGGCGGATACTTGCTACTATGATTTGGGCCGGACAAAAAGTAACTTGCGTTTTACATCTAGCACATCTAAGGGTTTCAGCAGCGAGGGGGAATAGTTTCATCACTCCACTACCTTCCATCATGGGCGTGGCGGATACTTGCTACTATGATTTGGGCCGGATAAAAAGTAACGCGTTTTACATCTAGCACATCTAAGGGTTTCAGCAGCGAGGGGGAATAGTTTCATCACTCCACTACCTTCCATCATGGGCATGGCGGATACTTGCTACTATGATTTGGGCCGGACAAAAAGTAACTTGCGTTTTACATCTAGCACATCTAAGGGTTTCAGCAGCGAGGGGGAATAGTTTCATCACTCCACTACCTTCAATCATGGGCGTGACGGATACTTGCTACTATGATTTGGGCCGGACAAAAAGTAACTTGCGTTTTACATCTAGCACATCTAAGGGTTTCAGCAGCGAGGGGAATAGTTTCATCACTCCACTACCTTCCATCATGGGCGTGACAAATACTTGCTACTATGATTTGGGCCGGACAAAAAGTAACTTGCGTTTTACATCTAGCACATCTAAGGGTTTCAGCAGTACAGTTTACATATTAAACCACTCAGCCGTCGTACATTTTGGGTGTGACTGTTTTCCGACATTCAAGTGTTCAACTTCCAACACAATGTCTAGTTGAAAAAAAAATAACTTGATTGAATTCTAAAAGTTTGCTGTAGTGTTATTTTTTTACATTATTCATACATTATTATACTAAGTCATGATTTATTTTAATAATTGTAAAATGTATGCATTAGTGTTGGTCAAACAACCAAGATCACTGCTTCTAAAGACGTAATGGGCGGGGCTTGCTACTATGTTGCCAGTACGTGGCCTACCATATTCCTAGTTGCATTGACAACATTTTTTAAACGAATGACACAGTGGGGAAGAATAGTTTTCTAATATAACTTCAACCAATCACTGTAGCTCTCTTGCACAGGTGATTTTATTAGGTCTCTTTATAAATGGCCGTCTATATTAATTAAATTATTAGTTATTAATAAATATGTGTACGTTATAGCAACGGTTCATCAATATTACCAGTTCTCTGGTGACTTACGATCCGGTAACTTCGATACGATTTCACATAAAACAGGTTTAAAGAAAATAATTTCTTCTTGTTTTAGCAAAACAAAAAGTGTTTTTTTGACAAAAAGGAAGTTTATCTTAATTATTCCGTATAATTTTACTCGTGTCTCTATATCATTATTATATTGAACCTTTAAGTTTAAATGCACTTAAGTTTTTTGAGTTTATAAAAAGCTACCATTAGCATTGTATATGGTATATTATATTATTGTATCAACAGGCCGTCAATTTTAACATTTTGCTTTTACTGATATTACAATAAATGAAGTTTAATTTTATCATTTGTAAAATTATTTGGATTTCAAAACTTATTCGTCAAGTTATTGTGAGAATAATTTTAATTTAGGATAAAACTTTTTTGAGCACAATAGTAAAATGAAGAAACCCAAAAAGTTAATGTAGCAAATAAACAGATGTATTAATTATTTATTCATAAATGAACATCACATTGTAACACAAAAATAAAACATAATCAAGATGACAATATGTTAGAACAAATAATTAAAAGTCTAAATATCAAGCTTTGCATTAGCAAGACTAAACAACTATATTAACGAAAATAATATGAATTAATAATAATAACAAGAATAAATATTAAGAACAACAATTATAATGATAAATACTTAACATAAATAATAACGAAAATAATCGTATGAAAATACCAAATAAGTAGAAAAAATAAATATATAGACTGCATATATATAAACTTTAGAATTTATAAAGTAAAATAAAAAAAAAACACTGGCTTAATACAACCTAAAAACTTTTTTTTACTCAAGGGTAGTTATAAAAAAAATATTTCCACTTATGGAGGGTTTCTGGTGATTTTAGAGATGTGATAGATTTCTTCTAATAATATAATGTAGATATATTTTTAAAACCTAACTGCATGTATAATTAATGCGTTGTGATCCATCAAAATCCTTGTTTTATTTGATATCTGCTCTATTTTATGTATATAAAAAATAGTGTTTCAACTAGCCTTATTAAGCTGGGTAGTACAAAATTTGTTAATAGCATAAATTTTAAGTTTATAAAAAATTTTAAATAACTGTACTAAGAATAAATTCACTTTCCTTTTATTCCATAAAGTAATGTTTAGTGCTTATTTTCCTTATTCATTTGTTAATTTCTGTCATGTTTTCCTTGGAAACATTTTCATCAATTTTAATAATACTTGTATTTGCACGTACTTTTAGGTTTGAATTAAATTTTTTTTTTTAAACATTACAGTCTCAAATATATTTTTTAATAGTGGTAAATACAGTTTAAATAATATTTATAATGACATTGTTCGAAAAGGATGGCTAACTATAAATAATTTGATTGTTATGATTTATACATTTAAAGTTTGATTTATGAAAATACAGAAGTATTGGCCTCATTATTTTCTAGAATTGTTCTTTATAAAGAGTGGTCTTTGGAGTCGGTCAATTATTACTTAGTCTATTCTGAACACACTCAGATCTCATCCAACACCACTCAGGGTATTGAACCATATAAAAGCTAAAATAACCACACATTACCACTGCACACGTAAGGGATTCTCTTGTACATGTGAATCTGTAGCTTAAAGATAGCTATGAACAAGAACCACGACATTTATGACAATGGAAATAATTAAGGATTATTTGGTTAATCAAGGGGGAGTGGTGAAGTCCTGTTTCCTGCTAATTGGGGAGAATGAGCTGTGAAGATTGTAGGAGATAGGCCTTCTGCTCAGTCCTCTTAATACCAACATGCCGTCTGATCAGTAGTTGCCGTTGACGTAATCACTACTAGAGAAGTCTGGGGTATCCGTGTTGGGTGGTGGTCAGTGTCCGGATGTGTGTAGGGATGAGGCTGAAAATCAGACCAGTACTGCTTGGTTCCATGTAAATCTGTAGATCCCTCAGTTGCCCTGGCTGTTGGGCTAGTAATAAATTAATATTTCTAAGGTACAGTCGACCTTAGTACAATACAATGACTACAATAGTTCGTTTACTATTTTCACACTCATTCACCCCTCATCTCCACGATCACCGTATTAGTAATGAATTATAAATACTATTAATAATAAGCAATAAATGCACAAATAATTCAATTCTATTGTAAAGCCTTACCAATTTAACTACATAAAACCACACTGAATAAATATAGCTGCGGTACATCCAGCCTATAAATATAGCTGCGGTACATCCAGCCTATAAATATAGCTGCGGTACATCCAGCCTATAAATATAGCTGCGGTACATCCAGCCTATAAATATAGCTGCGGTACATCAAGCCTATAAATATAGCTGCGGTACATCCAGCCTATAAATATAGCTGCGGTTCATCCAGCCTATAAATATAGCTGCGGTACATCCAGCCTATAAATATAGCTGCGGTACATCCAGCCTATAAATATAGCTGCGGTACATCCAGCCTATAAATATAGCTGCGGTACATCCAGCCTATAAATATAGCTGCGGTACATCCAGCCTATAAATATAGCTGCGGTACATCCAGCCTATAAATATAGCTGCGGTACATCCAGCCTATAAATATAGCTGCGGTACATCCAGCCTATAAATATAGCTGCGGTACATCCAGCCTATAAATATAGCTGCGGTACATCCAGCCTATAAATATAGCTGCAGTACATCCAGCCTATAAATATAGCTGCGGTACATCCAGCCTATAAAAACGTAAACACATTACATCCCTGACAAAATTCTTAGTCATTTGATGAAGAATAAATTGAAGCCATTCTCGAAAATCCAGCTTTGATATTCTCAAAGGACATAATACCTTTAATTAGCTTTTAGAGTAGAGAGGGACTTTATAATGACAAATTTCAGGAGGTGGACATTACAAAACCATATCAATACGAGTAATTTTACGTTATGAAATATAGTAAATGCTCTAAATGTAGCTTTTAATTTTTTTTTTTTTTTTTTAATTTTATGTCAAATTTTTTAGGAAATCTTTTGACAGTTAAATGTTCCAAATTTACTCTTTGGAAGTTAGATAATAATATATGAATGGAAGAGTAATTTATATATCACATTAAAACTCTCCAATAGATAGCTATAAGTTATTACAGTTTTATTGTTGACTGTATCATATTTTACACTTTTCAAGTGATTATTGAAATTATTACTGAAACAGCATACTATAGTGACTATTTAAAATAAGATATTCTTTATAATATCCATTATTATTATTATTATAATTATTCATTAATAGGACAACAATTGTGGAAATATGGGCGAATATGAAGGGTGAATGAGTGTGCTGAGTGTAGATAAACGAGTGTAGTCATTGTTACTAACTAAGGTTGATTGTTCCTCAAAAATAGCTCTATATTACTATCTCAAAAGCTAAGGCAACTAAGGGACCTACAGAATTACGTGGGATCAGAACCCTGTAGTGTTGGTTTTTTTTCCCTTCCCTATACAACATCTAGATTTTGACTACCACACAACATGGACACCCCATACTTCTCTAGTGGTGTCCACGCCGATAGTAACAACTGAGTATCATCACAAGTACTAAGGATAAAATAATACCTACAAATAATAAGGATAAAATAAATTATTTATCTTCAAAATATGTTTTTTTTATTGGTGGTAAACTTTTACCTCGTACCACGTAATTTTTTTACCACGTAATTTAGTTTAACTGAGCGGTTTTATAACAGTTCAAATTATTGTGAGGCTATTAAATTAGCACCAGAATGTTTTTTTTTTTTTTTTATTCAACCAAAAGTTTAACCATTCTATGAAGTTCACTTGTAGTTTTTGATCTATGCAGAAAATTTACGATTTGGTATAGAAGCTTAGCAAAAATCTCATAGTTATATTATTACTTACCTCTAAAAATAAGTTTATTCCACTTTCTTGCAAACCTTTTCAAAGACCGTTTCAGGGGCAAATTCAATCTGACTGTAATATACATGGGAGGGCAGAAAGCAGCGCTGAGTACGCAAAATTACCTGGCAATTAATTACGTGGTACAATGGAGTTGCATTGCCTGGCCACAACTTGTGTGTTCCCAATGGACCTGAATAACATGACGTCACCACTCTGACCTTTTACCCTATTATTACCATTTACTCGAGGTGTTTTGTTTGTGGCTTTCTAAAAAAATAAATAATTCTAAACCTAATTACTCCTGATACGTTTATTCCCAACTAAAAACTATAAACCTTTTAATAGGTTTCCATAGGAAGACAGTTCCTTTTTTTAGTTCTGTGAGTGATTTTTATGAACTTTTATTGGCCTATATACTTTGGGTTTTATCTTCCCAAATTTCCTGGAGGCCTCCTGAAACGTATACTGTGTATGTTACAACACTTTATCGATATTTTTGCTGCCTTTAAAAATATAAAATAAATCTGTCATTTTTCATTATTTTTTCATATATTACAATACAACTTTTTAATTTTCCTATGCAATCAATAAGATTTCCCATACAGGCAATATACTTATAATACCTTTTTAATTTATCATGAATTTAAAACAATTACAATAACGTTAGATTACAAATATATGGTTGTTTTGAAATTGCAATATGAATCTTTGAAAATATGCAATATAAGGTCTGCAAGCCAAATATATTATGCACCTAGTTTGTTATTGCATAGGGTAGAATTACCACTGAAATAAATTGCAGTATAATACCACTATCACAATAGTAATAGTTTGCATTTATAAATCAACCCTTACTGCTCAACAAATGCACATTGTAAACAATTGTCTGTTTTAAAACTTAGTTGCCTTAAAGGTTTTGTGATTTTTAGGTAGGGGGTGTTTATTATTTACTTGTTTTATACATCAGAAGTAAACATTTCGTGGAAAATGTTTTTGCTGCAAATTTAAAAATAAAATTTTAAATATTTATTTTAATTTTTCAATGAGATAGAAAATCTTAAATTAGTCCTTAAATATCGGTGGTGTAATAAACTTACAACACCGATATTTAATTTCTTGATTTTTATTTCATATCTTATCATTTCTTACGTACTTTCCTTTCTTATCAATGATATAACAATATTATTGACGATTAGTTGATATAATAGTGATTGTATACGCTTAAAGTGTTAAAAAAATGCAACATGCATCAACTAACGATTTTACTACGTCCACACTGCTGTCCACACTGCTGACTTTGGTGTTAAGTCAGATATTAAATTAAGAGTGTTCAAATCATATAACTCGGGAAAAATATTTAAAGATAATTTTCCTGTAAACCAGAGTTGGCATATTTTGAAATACGCATTTAAAATTTTAAACGTTTGATATATTTCGTTATTTGGTTATTTTATTAAATCACCAAAGACGGTTTATTGCAAATAAATATTGTATATATGTATAAAAGCGACAAACTTAATGAATTATCGTACGGCATATTTTAGAAACTGCATTCGATTCTTAAAATTCACTAAATGCATGTTTATAAATATTTTTTTACAATGTACAATGTATCTTTATACATACAGTACTAAAAATAACTAAGAAAATTGTATCTTTTAGATATTTACAATTGAATATTTTATTTTCTCCAACCCTGACAATGGCTCCATAGAGTGTGATTCACTTAGATAAACATATAGTCGGCTCTGCACAACCAGTATTGGTGAAGTGCTGTAATCCAGCTGCTTGGGGGACTGCAGGGGGTATGTTCCGTTCTCGGTGCCTAAAGTTGCTAATTAAAGTTAATCTAGTTACAATTTAACTAACTTTAATTAAAGTTTTGTTCTTCAAGTATAACTAGATAAAATAAAATGCCATTAATTATGTATTTCTTATTTGTTTACAATAAATAAGGTATCGTTAATTTTATAATCAAATTTCCTACAATTTATCTCTTTTGTGTGTGTGTTTTTTTTTTTTGTTTTTTTTTTTTTTACAGGGTGTAGATTTTACGGAATCTAATGTAAAATGTTTGACTAGCCGCCATTTTGAAATTGTTGAAGATTTTCTTTTAATTTTTTCTATTATCTAATATTTCTAGTATAGCAAATTTGTAAAATTTTAACACTCTTATGTATGTGTCAATAATTAAGTACCCACCCACACAACAGAAACAGTAGAATTGACCACTAGCCCACCCATACACATAGAGTAGTATTGACCCACCCATACACAAAAAGTAATATTGACCCACCCGCCCACCCATACACATACAGTGGTACGGGTTGCTGATTAAAAATTATATCCTAAAAAACACAGACGGACAGACAGAAAACTATTCGTAATAGGACATATGTTTACAAGATTTTTTTTGACCCCAGGAACAAACTACTGAAGTTATTTCAAGTATTTTTGTTTCACCCTGTATATAGAAAATATTAAACTAATAACCTCGAAATAAAAATCGTTAATTTCTCCAGGATCCTAATACTATAACTCTATAGTGATCATCACTGATTACTTTATCTGCTCACTTACCTTAAATACTATAACTCTATAGTGATCATCACTGATTACTTTATCTGCTCACTTACCTTAAATACTATAACTCTATAGTGATCAACACTGATTACTTTATCTGCTCACTTACCTTAAATACTATAACTCTATAGTGATCATCACTGATTACTTTATCTGCTCACTTACCTTAAATACTATAACTCTATAGTGATCATCACTGATTACTTTATCTGCTCACTTACCTTAAATACTATAACTCTATAGTGATCATCACTGATTACTTTATCTGCTCACTTACCTTAAATACTATAACTCTATAGTGATCATCACTGATTACTTTATCTGCTCACTTACCATAAATACTATAACTCTATAGTGATCAACACTGATTACTTTATCTGCTCACTTACCTTAAAACCTGATTTATATTTTAAAACGTTTACCTGTTATCAAACAATCACAAAAGACTCCAGAGAACACAAAATACACTAAATAAAATCCAGAATTGAGGTTTTATCTCTTTACGAAAAACATTTCCATCACAAAAGACTCCTAACACACTAAGCCGGCTGTAATAACACGGTCGCCGATGTATGAACTGGCCTACACGGATAGTGGCCGGAGTTCTCGCTCCGATTGCTTCAGAGATAACTTTAAATCGAGTTATTGTTACCTCTTTGTAAAAGCTTTGCATTATTCTTCAAACTTACGGACTCACGTATTTAGTGAGCATATGTTAAAAAATATTTTGACGCTTAAAGAGCTCTTAAATTTTTTCAAATTACTAAATCATTAATAGTGATTTAGCGTAGAAACATTTATTAACAAATTATGTTTGTTTCTTTAGTATTGTGGATAAATAATAACAACGAAAATGTAAATATCCATCAATAAAGAACATGTAGTGTACGGTATGTTGAGTATTCACAACATATAATACATACACTAGTAATACATCATTTATACAGGGTGTTTATTTTAAAACGCAACCCATGATTTAAAAATGCAAATGACAAACAAAACATATAACTTATCTATAGCACATTTTAATATTTTAACATTTATTAATACTGTTTACTTGATTTTAATGACATTATTGTTTAAGTTTGGTGTTTAAATAAACCACAATTATAACATTTATACAACGTTCTGCTCTCTTTAATAAATTTCTGGACACCTTTATCAAAGATTGCTCAAAACCATGTTTCTAACCTTAACTTAATGACATTGCACAAAACCCGAATAAAATGAACAACAATGCACAATGTGAACTTGTAACTATCTTGAACCTTCATTTTCTGTACTTGTAAATAGGGATGTGTTTTAAAATAAATAACCTGTATTATGTTTAAGTATCACTATTATTATAATTATTTTTCTTTGTATTATTATTACTCATTTTTCATCATTAAGAAGCTCATCGTAGAGATAAGGGTGAATATTAGGAGTGAATGAGTTCGGTAAGTGTTCATAAACGAGTGTAGCCATTGTTACTAATTGAGGCTAGTTGTTCGTTTGAAAGAACTATTAATTAATGGACAAGTAAGGGACCTACAGTTTAACATGGAATCCGAACCACGTAGTATTAGTCTCATTTTAAGCTAAATGACAAGCCTTAGACTCAGTTATCTAATTTCAACAATATCCGTAACTTGAATACTAACCATAATATTGACATTCCAGATTTTTCAAGTAGTGTCCACATAGATGGCAACCATTTAGTGGACCGAGTATTGAGAATATCACCTACAATCTCCTCAAGAAAGTGGCTTAGTTACAGCACTATGTGACTAGTACCGAAAATAAAATAAGGAAAATAATTGTCCTTAATCGTAAGAAGAATTACGATGAAGTTATTCACTATTCACCTTATAGTAAAGGCATGGAAATACCCTAAAAAAGTGGTGGAGCTATCAATCTTTATTTTATGTCTAAGGTTATTAGAAAACCATACCACGAAGTATTCTTTTTAAGTAAACTTAATGTAACTGTCTTTGGTTTGTTCTACATATAGGTCTTCTGTATCAATCATTATTATAATTGCAATATTTTTAAATATTTTCAATTTGTATTTGTTGAAAATGTATTTTTTTTTAATTACAAAAAAAGTCTGGTAGTAAAGTGTATAGCCTTGAAGACTGCTGAACAATATATGTATAATTGGGCCGGACAAAAGGTGGCCTGCGTATTATATTGAGCACATAGAGAGGGGTTTCAGCGGTAGAGGGGATCGTACCATCATTCAGTGTCGTACATAACGGGCGTGACCTGTTTTCACAGCAGTGCTTAATTGAAAATAAAAATGTTGATTTTACAAGTTTATTGAATTATAATTTATTTATTACACTATTATTAATTGTGTCATTTTATTATTAACTGTGTCATTTTATTATTAATTCTTATTTAAGTAAGTAATGATAACATTTAACTATCATAGTTGTTGATTGATAAGTGTTAATCGAACCAATAACTTGTCACTGCCACTAATTACCTAGTGGTCGGGGTTTGCTTCTGTGCTTTCAGCCCGAGGCCTACAAGCATACTATTTTCCATAAATATTTTTGACTCAGAGGGTTGAGTGGTTCTCTATCTCACCTCCACCACTCAGTGCATCACTTTCGCACCAGTGCTTTCAGTAAGTTACTTTCTAAGCACGATATTTTTATGAAGTTGTATTTTTTATCAGGATTATCCTAATGTACAGGCATTATTTATTACTTTTTTACTTTATTTTGTTACGAGTGATTCATATATTTTGGGTTTAATTCATCTTTACGTTTCTACTCCATTTTGAGTTATGCATGAAAATCAAATAAACATGTTTTAATAAAATATCCATGGAGATGTTATTAGTTTTCTAGTGTTCAACTCCAATTCTGTTTTCAAAAATATACATAAACTCATCTTTATACCAAACTTGTAAACAAATCACATAATTGTAGATTAATAATTCATGAAGCAAAACTAATCTTTATAAATAACATTTTGGCAGACAACTAAACGTTTCATTAAAATGTTTGTTGCATAATAATCGAATTAAAAACTATATTCAATGTTTATTTTAGCAAAGATTACTTTTGAAATAATATCGAGCTAATAGATTAAACGAATCGTTAGGTAATTATATAGTAAACTGGAAATAAGTAGCATCAATGTCTTCCACACAAAGCCGGGATTGTGCGATAACATCAGTCAGCTGTTAAAGTACTAATTGAGTATTTTCTCTCTCATTAACCTTTATTCTTCTGAGAAATATTTTATATATAATATTTACCAGTAATATAAAAGAGCTCTTAACAATGGATCAAAAAATCAATACCTGAGCCAAAATGTATTTGAAAAATGAACTTTATTATACAAAATATTTAATATTTAACATAATGTGGACATTTTAACGATGATATTGTGCCTTTTTTATGTTTAACGATTCTCGAAACTTCTTAGAACACATTTAAAATGTGCAGCTAATATAATTAACCAATATCTACTTATAACGAAGTAGGCAATGTTATCAAAAATGTAAAGATCGTTAAATGATTACCGCTATTAATGTTTGTCCTTTACATTAATATTGCAGAATAACTATTTTCAACCAAATATTGGATGCTTTCCTATATTAAATCATATTTTCAACTTTCCTAGAGTATAACAATAAAATTGTATCAAACAGTTGGTTATTATATGTAAAAGTACATTTACCGTTTATCGTTATCAATTCAAACTACGGATTACTTGGATGAACAAAAAATTTTATTTAGGGTAAATGTATTTAGGTAAATATACTTAGGGTAAAATATTCTTAAAAATATTTTAACTTGTATGATATGTTGGAAAAAGTTTATAAATGCATAAAATTTTAAAAGACAATTAAATTGTAACTGTAAAGATAAAACAGTATTAGAATATAAAGGGTGTTATTATTATTAGAATATAAAACTCTAACTACAAAGATTTCAAATACAAATTACAAAAAAAATCTGTAAGTTTTTGTTTGTTTTCTATCTACATGATTTTAATGACATTTTTGTTTAGGTTTGGTGTTCAAATAAATCTGCATTAACATATATACAACGTTGTGCCCTCTATATTCAATTTCTGGACACCTTTTTCAAAGTTTTCTCAAAAACATGTTCCTAACCCCAACTTAATGACATTGCACGAAACCCAAATAAAGTGAAAAACAACGCCACAATGTACAAAAAAATCAGCTGATAGCCGAGGAAGAAGAAGAACCAGGCCTACTAACCTAAAAACTTATAACTATCTTAAACTTTAATTTTCTGTACGTGTAAATAGGGTTGCGTTTTTAAAGAAACACCCTTTAGAAACATAGCTCATGTTAATGTATAACTATGCAATGTTTATATATAGAAAGCGATAATATTTTAAATGGGAATAATGTTAACTAACTTATTATTGGTATTTTGTAAACTTTTGTATTATTAAAAGTTGTATATTACCGATAAATTACTTGTAATATACATTTGGTCCAATATTTTGTTAGGTTTTAATTTAATTTAACTTTAATAAACCTTATATATAAAACTAGCATACAGCCTTGCTTCGCTACGGGAAGCTTCTGTTCTCTTGCTTACCCTTCTCTCTGTGGTTATATCCAAACGATAACAAAGTGTTAGTCTAGAAAACCTTATAAGTCTAATTTCGGGTGATAGAAAATGAGTAGAAATGACATTAAAAAATTTCACAATGAACACTAAATTAGCTAAATAACTCTAGTGGTATTCTTATAAAAAAAGGAGAGTTGAGCGGATGTCTCTACCCCTTATAAATTGAATTTTGAGAAATCGTTTCTTAGTGGGTCTCTGGGATTTAAAAACTAACTTCCAATTGAATTTCATCAAAATCTGTTGTATTATCAAACATCTAGATTAAACATGTTTGTTTATTTACAAAACAGCTATTATTAATTTACTAAACTCAAACTAATGTTATCTTTATTGAACAGTATTTTAAGGGTGGTTTCTACTCCCTAGAAATATTTTATCAAGATGATAATATTTCAATTGTCCTATTTAGCATTCAACAAACATTTGTACTAAATTTCAGCTCTGTAGAATTTTACGGGAAGTAGGAGGGATAGCGATGAGTGAGTGAGGGCTTTCTCTTTTATATATAGTGATTATTTTTTAGTGATTACTAATATATTTAAATAATGTTAAAATAATTTTCGTGACTGTAATTGGTTTACCTTTTTAAGGAACGTGTACAATTATTTTAACTGAATCAAATTATCAATACAAATATGTATAATGGAGAAAACCTGCTAACCATAAGTACTAAAAGCCACTATACCCCAGTATTACCATGGTCACTGGTGTGTGAACAGGTTTACTCGAACGGGGACGGGATTTTTCGGTCCGATTCCTTTTTAAGATAACTTTAAATTGAGTTCTTCTTACTCTGCGCTAAAGCCTCCGCATTACCGTTTATACAAACTATTTGCTATTTTTACGGTTTTATATCGTATATAAGTAGTTTTGATTTAAGATAAACTATCATTGTCATGTATAGCACTCTATATTTATGTTATTTGTTATTTACAATAATGTTTCATGTTAGAAAAAAACTTTAAATATAAGTTACTGCATTAAATATAGTTTTTAATTATTTTACGCTAGTAAATCATAAATTGTAAATCACCATAAATGTAGAACTAAATCTAATTTTGAAAATGTTTTTATATGTGCCGTATGCTATAGTAGCATTAAAGCCTCATTTACTAACACATAAAAGAAATACATTAATGAATTAGACAAACTCTCAAAGAGAAGCACAATCTATAAAGATAAATCCAAATGCGATATAAGCAATTATAAAAATGACAATAGACAAATAATTTTTTACAATAAGTATAAATATAATTTTAAAATATGAAAGAAAACTGAACAAAAATAAAACTGGATTTCTAAGGAATTTGCAATGGGATATATTAAAAATATATAAAAAATTTTATTGTTTTACAAAATAATGGAAAATGTATCATAAGTCTATATCCTAAAAACCACTAAACAATACATCGATCACGTTTTATTCTACTAACACCATTTCATCATTTTACTAATATCAAATTACTACATCCTTACATCATAATACTAATATCATTTACTAATCAGGTTTGTTAATTTATTACAAACGAGTTGAGGCTTTTATATGTCTATATTGATGTATGTCAACTTCAACGTGTAGCTTACTCGTAACTAAGTAGTAAACGGTAGCTAAAACATATATTGATAGCATGATATAAAAATGTATTCTCTACGAAATATCATCATTCATAGATTTGGAACATTCTATAATATAATACTACCATGTAATCATCTCACTTGGCCAATGACCAATAAAGGCAATTTGGGACCCGAATGAAATGCGTTGACAATCTGTCTGAGGTCAGAAAGCATTGCTGAGTAGGTAGCATTAGGGAGCCATTTAATTATGAGGTACAATGGGGTTCCCCAGCCACAACTTGTGGTGCCTTGACTACAATTCACTTAATGCCCTTTCACTACATTGATACATTTCAACTGTTCCATTCATTGGCCGTATACAGGTTGGAAAAAATATGGAAACGCTTTCACTAATTTTGTATGACTACATTTGTAAAAGTGAAATCCTGTAAATGATCATGGTTAAAAATAAAATACTTTTTGATGCCATTGGGGACATTTCATCTTTTCAGAGGGACGGCCCACGAGGAGTTGAACAAAAATCTTTAACGTAAGCCTAGGTTGACTTTGAAATCAACATAATCTATTAAATAGATATTAACTGATGCAAACCGAACTTCGAAAGGTCTATTCTATCCAGAGTAGTGGCTATTTGGATATCAAATTAACTAATTTGAAGAATATTATTTATTCACTATTTAACGAATTGAAGTAAATTATTGGGATCAAAAATTATACTTTATTGAACACAATTATTTAAAAAATTTAATTACCAAATTATCTATGGAAAAATAATGTTGTTGTGAAAGCGTTTCCATATTTCTTTTCCATCCTGTATGAACACAGAGCAAGCATCACAAAAAATAAATATACGAAAAGAAATATTAAGATGATAAATTGCAGCGAATCCTATCCTCAATCATTAGACTAGAAGGTCTCTCAAATTATGCCTTTTTCAAAAACTCTGCTCTGATGAAGGTAAAAGTGGCTTAGGAAATATATTAGCACTATATTGTCGGCACTAGTGGCGCAGTGCTATAATCCAGCTACTTGTGGACAAAGTGTTGTGGAGAATGAAGGCGAATGGATCTATGATTTGTCTTCTTAATGCCGACATGGCGTCACTCACTACTCAATGGTTGCCATCGACGTGGACACTACTAGAAAATTCTCGGGTGTCCATGTTGGATGGTAGTAAAGGTCAATATGTTGTGTAGGGAAGAGAACTGAGTGTCAGGTCTGTTAGTTAGCTGAAAATTAAAAAAAAAGTTAAAAACTAAATTACATCTACACAAACATGTTATAAAAGAACGTTCTTAAACTAATAAACTTATCTATATTAATTACATTAATTATCTACAATTTAACCTAGATCATAGAATGGGGTAAAACAAATGATATTTATACTGCTAAGTATAAGAATGTTAACAGGGTTAAATTAATATAACCAATTAGGCGCTGCCAAGGTCACGATATCAACAAAAAAATGTTAAAACATATTTAAATTAATATCCAAATCAGACTGAAATGATATTACATTAACTCAGCAAAAATAAATATATGGTACCTGAAAAACACTATTAACTTAAAATAACATTAAGCATGCATCAAAATTATAACTGTGACTCGGAAGAACAGAGACTACTATCCAATCTAATTAACTATTAAATTTACATTTTAACCTGAAAAGACAACAATTATTAAGAATAAAACAATACAATAATCAAATATTACAAAATTATAGATAATAGATATTTGTTCATCTAAACACGAATATGACATCAAATTATAGGACCTACGATGAACAATAACTAAGATATATATATATATATAAAATGGGTTAGGTTCGGTTATGTTAGGTACGTTGGGTTGGTATGTGTTAACCGTGAAAAAATATTTCTAACCAAACCTAGCCTGATCTAACTAACCAATCCTAATACCTATGCTAATATAGCTAAACTTAGCAACCAACCTAACCTAATTTGTTACATATATCAGTTTTTATTTTGAGTAGGAGGAAATCAATGTCATATTCGTGATCTGTAGAAAAAACTAGAATATAAACAGTTTTCAGTTTTATGGAAGATTTACTTCTTTAATTTTTTATATTTTGTTGTTTAATTTCTGTGGATTCGTATTCGTGGGGTTGATACTGACTAAAAAAAAAAAAAACAAACAAAACCTAGTGGAAGTCTTTCATTGTATACAAACCATATTTATTTCACAATATAAATACATCAATATGGTAATGTGGTTATTTAACGACATTTCGAATTTGGTATAATTATTATAAAATTATATTTCCACATCATTATCCTGGCTTGTTGGACTTTAAAAAATTTTCAGCTACTTACAAAGTAATATGTGTAAAATTAGCCACATTGTTTTCACTGAAAGGCATGTTTTAGCAAAAGGGTTAATCAGCTGTTGAAGTACTAACTGAAGCTTCTCTCTTATAACAAGCTCTGATCTTCTTGAGAGATATTATAACTGGAGTTGACTCTTAAAGAAGAAGGTCAGCCAATTATCCGGCATTTTACGAGATGTACGTTATAAAATGAAAAACGTTTTATTGTGTTAGGTTGAGTTTTCTATTTTAATTTAAGTTATTTACTAATTTGTTATAGATTCTATTTTAAAGTGGTTAATTTATAACAATGTTTATATAGTTCATCTACATGAATTTTTTATGTACATATCAAAAATGCATTTGATGTTTTATGATATTTTGTTTTTTATATTGTTTTATATCTTCCTCAGTATGAGTAATTAACGTGGTTTTTTTATATGTTAAAATTGTAAAAGAATGGAATGTATAGAGGCTTCATTAGGTGAAGTTAGGAAGTCCTCTCCTCGTCTCAATCCTAAAGTTGTAATACCACAGAGATCATAGAGAAGAAAGAAACACAGGTCGCATTGAGTAGTTCGTAAAGTTGTGTAAGGCCTTACATACCATACGGACCCTAACTACCACCCAAATTGAACAATTAGGATTTCTTTCGTAGTGTCAACGCCGACAGCAACCACTGAGCGGACGTCAAGTCAATATTAAGATGACCGGGCATAGAACCTCCACAACACTTTGACCCAAGTAGCTGGGTTACAACACTGCACCACTAGTGCCAACTATGTAATACTAGTTGAATATAATACAGTTATAAAGGTTTTCTGCTTACTTTAAAATGTACTGTACAATTTTACTCAATTACGATCAAAATAACTATCGATAAACAATGAAACTATAAAGGTTCACAATGAACATTTATGGAACTACTCAATGTTCAAGATGAGTAGTAAAATGCATCCCACCTTTTTTGGAAATAACTTAGCCAATAAACAAACCTTTTCACAGTTCAGTTAACTCTTTAGGTGGAGTATTATCAAACAAACTTTGTCATTCCAAATAATTAAAATTAATTTAATTAGATGTGTCCTTTAAAACCCCTGTCGTACCACTCAGGCTGAATTATTCCCATTGCTGTTTACCTCGGCTTCCGACAAAAAAACATTAATTTGCCTTCCAATTTTACGTACTCAGCAATGTTTTTTACCTCGTATTAATTCACTTAATGGTCAACTTTTAGTTCATTCCCGGAAATATCCTTTCCATTTGGTCGTCATGTTGATGTTAACAGTATATATAATTATATGCTGTTATAATTTAATTAACTCTAATTAATTCAACTTGTGGCGCAGTGCTGTAACCCAGCTACTTGGGGACAAAATGATGTGGAGATCGTAGGCGATAGGTTATATACCCAGTCTTTATAATACTGACACGGCGTCCACTCAAGGGTTTCCATTGTCTTGGACACTACAAAAGACAAATACTACTTGGCTCAGATTCCACGTAAATGTATAGGTCCCTTAGTTTTCCTGAATAATGGGTTTTTAATAAATGGTGCTTTGTAAGAAACAGTCGGCCTTGGTTAGTAACCATAATTTAATTCGTTCATCTACACTCATCACACTCATTCACCCCTCATATTAGCTATCCCTACGATCAACGTCTCCATAATAATCAGTAATGAATAATAATAATTAATGCTTTCCGATATTATAATTCCACGCAGTTCAGTTGAAATACTTCTAATAGAATCTTTGCACTAACTATAAATTTGTATTTACTTTTAATAAGATGAAAAATATGTTCTTAGATGATATAGACTTATAATAACTGTATAAAAACTATTTACTTCCCCTCTCCCATTTTATATAAAGTTGTTCAACAGAATATGTTACGGTAAGGAAGTATATGGATGATGTTATAATACTTACTGTAGGTAAAGTGCATTTTATGGTATCAGTTCATTTTGTAAGGGTTAAAACAAAAATTAGTAGTACATTTGAAAATTTAAATTGCCCCCCTCCCCCCCCGGACACCAAAATTTTAATATGTACTTAAGTTCCATACTAAGTTAGAAATATAAAAAAATAAAATCAGCCATAACATACTATAAATTAGAACAATTTATAACATATTCATTTGACAACATTAAACTTAAAATTTTTATGACAACCTTCTGATAAAAACTAGGTGACCTGTAAAGTCCTAGGTTTTCAAACCATTGCTTTGAAATGGTTTTAAAGCTTTCTTGTAGGACGGACCCAATCAGTTAAAATTAATAATCAATTAAGCACTTCATTATTAGTAAGAGCCGGAGTCCCTCAGGGGTCCGTGCTCTCTGCAAATCTATTTTTAATTTTTAACCTTTTAATTAATCTGTTATACCAACATTTCACATGTTCAATTAGTGCGTTTGCCGATAACATTGCATTTGTATCCTCAAACAAAAATTAATTAAATCTCCAAATGAGTATTAACGATGATTTGAACATTTTGCGGTTATGGTGCTTCACGTGTAAAATGTATGTCAATGTAAAAAACTAAATATGTTAACTTTCACATGACTGGCTTTAGATTCGCAAACCCTGTAGTTTATCATAAATTTGATTGTAGTGGTGAGTCGTGTGGCTGTAGAGCAAGTCCCCACCTTTACATATTTAGGGTTAACTTTAGAAAACAAAATGTCCTGGAAGAAGCATATTTGTGATTTGATAAATAAAACTAGAGATTTAAATTAAGAACATTTTACTTTCTTAGACACTTTTGTGATGTAAATTTACTGCAAACTATGTAATATGATCTGATTCATTCAATGATACAATACGGCATTATATGTTAGGGTGGAACTTGTAAAACAACAATAAATACTATTAGAACAATTCAAAATAAATTTATTGGAATTATCCTGAATGCAAATGCAAGAGACTCTTCTTTACCATTATTCTATTAATTAAAAATATTACCCATCCAACAACATATATTCACCTATAAAACATTACAATTATTTAATATACGAAGTGGCAATAGAGGCTCAACCAGAATTTATCACGATATGAGAAGTAACAAGAATAGATTATTTATCAAACCCAAAGTAAACAAAATGATCTTCAAACAATCTTTTAATTACGTAGTCCCAAATTATTTCAATAAATTACCATTAAACCTTAAAGAAAGCAACAACAATAAGGAATTTTGCCACAAGCTAAAGAACTGGTTATACACTATACTCGACACAAGTTGTCTGAGCCAGTATGGACAAAAGACAGTAATAAATTATATGTCACATGACACACTTCTTAGGGGATCTTTCAATTTGCCACTTACATCTTAAATCTCTGAGTATCAATGAAAAACTACAACACTTTTTAGTTTCAATTATGGCATGGTTTTCAGGGGAAAAGGCAATATTAAATTATGTATCACCTGACTCATTAGGAATTTTGATGTTGATCTCCACATCTTAGAGGTTATATAACTTCATAAAGTTTTGAATGTCACAAAAGTTATTATTTCTACATACATGATTGGTGTAGTTAAAAATAATATCCTATTATGTATAATGAAATGAAAACTGATGAACATACTAAAAAACCACCATTACTACTATACAAAATTATCTATAAATTACTTAAACTATTGTTATTTGGCTGCCTTGTGTCATTTTTCCGCAACAATAGGCGCCTAGGCCACTATAATATCATGGCCACTGGTGTATGAACAGGTGTCTAAGAATGGGGATGGGATTTTTTGGTCCGATTCCTTTTAAAGATAAATTTAAATCGAGTTCTTCTTATACCTCACAAAAGACACTTTATTGCAATTTTCAAAAATGCTTTGGTGTGTTAAGAGGTATAAAATTATCATTGGATCATGTTGGTTAAAGTTACTATTTTTACTAAATATCACACGTTTAAATGTTTCATTAGATTTATATATTGCAATAAATTGACTTACGGCAATACGTATTACATAAAATCAAAAATAGAACTAATTTTTCCATGGGAAAGTATATGATTTTGTTTAAATTGCTTTTAATTTTTCTTAGCTGTAATATAAAACGATATAAAATATTTGAGTTTTATTTGAATAACCTATATTAATATATTTCCATTTTAAAAACCCTATATTAATACATCATACTTTCAAGCTATTATTTCCTAAAACTGTGAAACAGATATAATATCTTAATCACGTGTTTATAAATTTGTACTCGTGCTTTAAATAAATATAAAGGACCTTTTCCGTTAATTCACTACAACAACTTTTTCCGTTACCACTACATTTTTTATCGCAATTACGGATAAGTTAGGTGGCTACTAAAGTTGATCTCAAACTGGTAAATCTAATGGATTGACTTACCGACAAATGCGCTCTCCGTGTGTAGGCTTAAGTTCTTGGAATGTGATAAGATGAGGTCAGCGATATTGGATTCTTAGCGGATGAGGAATACCACAATTGACGTAAAAATGAGTAGGGAACAGTTTTTAGAGTAATAGAATATTTATCAAGTGGTAATGATTTAAGGGGGGGGAGTATTGTAGTATAATAAAGGAAAATAGCCGAAATAAAAAAGATATTACATTTAATTTGTTTAATATGTTACTCAACTTAATGTACAGTAATATATTTTATGAGAACATGTAGCTAATTAAGCATTACTCGTTGTTTGGGGTTGTATATTACATTTAGAGGGAATGCCATTTGGTTTTGAAAATGGAATGCGAACCATAATATACTGAGGTAGAATGCAGTAGTATATAAGTAGATTTATACATTCATTAATTTCCCTGCAACGCATTTGCATAAATTACAATAGTGACCCACTGTTGAGTATAGTGAATAGATTCAGATCTTGAAGACACATAATTTATTTTTGACATGTAAGTACATTTTAGATATTATGCTGTATTGCCTATTTGTCTGGAATTGTAACACAATGGTTGTATAAATATGGTCCTAGATTTTTAAATTCTTTTAAAAAATGTATCAATGTTAAGAAATAGCGTGTGTATAAGCAAAAATATACCATTAATCTCACTCCAATAATGGATTTGTTACCCTTAACAACGTAAAGGGCCTACGCTACCCCACCCATCTGTCCTATATTTTTTTGTACCATGAACGGTGTTTTGACGTACTTTTCTTAAATACATTATAATCAACATAATACCAAAATGCATGTTAATTTTTATAGTAACGTAGCATTTATAACTTAAGCTACTTACATATTATTATGACTTAATCAGTTATGAACTTAGTACCCTTAAACCATTTTTTTTTTAAGTATAACACTATATGTTTCGACTTTTAAATCATATTCAAAGGTATATAATAAATAAATATAATATCTGATTAAATGAAAAGTGTAAAACATGTGATTTTTATAAATAATGTTGACGTATTTCAACAGGTCTACGTTGTTGTTATCTTTAATATTGATTTCAAATTAGTACCACAAATTTGGTTAGTGTAATTGATTTGCGTCTTCAATAAGTTAACTAGATTTTCTTGTTGGGCTATAAATATAGTTAGAATTATTTCAGCATTTATTTGATTGCATTTTTTTTAGACAATTTAATATTTTCAAGTCTGTGTAAGTGTAGTCTGTGGAGAGTCAATGTTCGGCGAAGCTGGATTTTATTGTAGTTCTGTTATATCTCCTAAGAGCTTGCATATGTTCTTGAAAACGTGTTTGTAATGTTCTTCCAGTTAGTCTAATGTATAAATACCATTTACACCTAAACAATACTACATAAATAATGTTATAACTTATAACTTAATCTATCTATCTATCTATCTATCTATCTATCTATCTATCTATCTATCTATCTATCTATCTATCTATCTATCTATCTATCTATCTATCTATCTATCTATCTAGCTAGCTATCTATCTATCTATCTATCTATCTATCTATCAATCTATCTATCTATCTATCTAGCTATCTAGCTATCTATCTATCTATCTATCTATCTATCTATCTATCTATCTATCTATCTATCTATCTATCTATCTATCTATCCATATCTATCTATCTATCTATCTATCTTTTTTTTTTTTTTTTTTTTCGGCAGGGAGAAAAAATGCTGTTTATGCACATCTGTTGCCCGTACAACAGGGTGTGTAGGACTCAATGGGGTCGAGTGGGCTTCATCCCTTTTTGGCTTAGGGATTTATCCCATCCCGGAGAGGATTTGTCTTGACCTCCTATGTACCCCATAATACCCACTAAAAGAACTCCCCTTTCATCTTCCCTCTTTGACACCGCGGAACCGTTTTCACATTACTTCGCGCTGACGAGGTTGTAGTTCTTCAACACTTTCCGTTTCAATCTATTTCACTTCATCTTTTAATTCGGGATCTTTTCCATGTTAGAGTGTACAGTCACTTCTTCTCCTGTACTCTTCTTTCTTCTTAAGTATGTTGGTCACGTATTCATCTGTTGCCTTCCAAAATGATTCATATTTGGTCATAACGTCTATCAGGTTTTCGGGCGTTATTCTCGTGCCTGTCCTCGTAAACAACTATTCTCGTTGTGTCCTCCACTCCTCGCATTGAAAAAGTGTATGTTCCACGTCGTCTTGGTGGTTTTTACAAAAATTACATATATCATCGTCCATCTTTTTAAATCGTTTAAGGTATGCATTGAAGCTACCATGTCCAGTCATCGTTTGGGTAAGAAAATAGTTCATTTCCCCATGTGGTCTATCCAGCCTTATACTCAAATTGGGTATGAGCCTACGAGTCCATCTCCCAGTTTTCTCCGAATTCCATCGTTGTTGCCATTGATCTACTAGCTTGGTCCTTGCTTTTAACTTTGCTAAGGACTTTACTTTTGATATTTCTGGTTCTTCGATGTGTCCATTTGCCTTCATAGTATCGTATATTTCCTTTCTTTCCAGTGCGAGAAGGTCGATCGGTGGAGTGCTTGATAATACCAGCAATGCACTTTCTGAGACCGTTCGATAAGCAGATGTGATTCGTAGAGAGATTGTTCTTTGTACTGACTCTAGAATTTTTTTTAGGTCTTTATTTTGCAAATTTTCGGCCCAAATCGGGGCGGCGTATAAGATTTTCGACTGAACCACCGTAGAGATTAGTTTCCTTTTACTTGCCCTCGGTCCCCCAATGTTCGGCATAAGTCTCGAGAGACTCGCCGCACATTGTGCCGCTTTGACTGCACGTTTCTTTATGTGTGGGCCAAAACAAAGTTTCTCGTCCAACTCCACTCCCAGGTGGTATTCCTCCAATGGATCACAGATCCATCTAACTTGATGACGGGTTTCTCGAAACTTCGACGGTCAGTAACTATAACCGCTTCTGTTTTATCGACTGCCATCTCGAGTCCTCTGCTATCGATCCATCGTTTTATTCGTTCGAGGCTATCGTTGACTATTTCCTCAAGAATCTTCGTCGAATGTGATACTGAGACTATTAAGGCGTCGTCTGCGTAACCTATTACTTTAGTATCTTCTGGGAGTTCGATCTCCAACAATTCGTCATACATGATATTCCATAAGAGTGGTCCCAACTTAGATCCTTGTGGTGCTCCACAAGTCATACTTTGCTCCACTCTAGCTTCGTCTTCTTCATAAAATATCCTTCTGTCACTAAGGTAGTCACTGATCATTCGCAGTAGATGCTCTGGAATCCTCTTCTTCTCCATTGCGTCCAGTATGTCCTTCCATCTTGCAGAATTGAAAGCGTTCCGAATGTCGATGGCTATTAAGGCACAAAATCCCTTTTTGCCTCCGACTTTTTTCCTCGTACTTTTTGTTGTTTCCACCACTTCCTTGATGGCATCCACATCTATCTATCTATCTATCTATCCATCTATCTATCTATCTATCTATCTATCTATCTATCTATCTATCCATCCATCCATCTATCTAACTATCTATCTATCTATCTATCTATCTATCTATCTATCTATCTATCTATCTATCTATCTATCTATCTATCTATCTATCTATCTATCTATCTATCCATCTATCTATCTATCTATCTATCTATCTATCTATCTATCTATCTATCTATCTATTTATCTATCTATCTATCTTGTTTTTTTTTTTTTTTCGGTAGGGAGAAAAAATGCTGTTTATGCACATCTGTTGCCCGTACAACAGGGTGTGTGGGACTCAATGGGGCCGAGTGGGCTTCATCCCTTTTTGGCTTAGGGATTTATCCCATCCCAGAGAGAATTTGTCTTAACCTCCTATGTACCCCATAATACCCACTAAAAGAACTCCCCTATTCATCTTCCCTCTTTGACAGCGCGGAACCGTTTTCACATTCCTTCACGCTGACGAGGTTGTAGTTTTTCAACACTTTCCGTTTCAATCTATTTCATTTCATCTCTTAATTCGGGATCTTTTCCACATTAGAGTGTACAGTCAGTCACTTCTTCTCCTGTACTCTTCTTTCTTCTTAAGTATGTCGGTCATGTATTCATCCGTTGCCTTCCAAAATGTTTCATTCTTGATCATAACATCTATCAGGTTTTCGGGCGTTATTCTCGTGCCTGTCCTCGTAAACAACTCCTCTCGTTGTGACCTCCATTCCTCGCATTGAAAATGTGTGTGTTCTACGTCGTCTTGGTGGTTTTTACAAAAATCACATATATCATTGTCCATCTTTTTAAATCGTTTGAGGTATGCATTGAAGCTACCATGTCCAGTCATCGTTTGGGTAAGAAAATAGTTCATTTCCCCATGTGGTCTATTCAGCCATGTACTCAAATTGGGTATGAGCCTATGAGTCCATCTCCCAGTTTTCTCCGAATTCCATCGTTGTTGCCATTGATTTACTAGCTTGGTCCTTGCTTTTAACTTTGCTAAAGACTTTATTTTTGATATTTCTGGTTCTTCGATGTGTCCATTTGCCTTCATAGTGTCGTATAATTCCTTTCTCTCCAGTGTGAGAAGGTCGATCGGTGGAGTGCTTGATAATACCAGCACTGCACTTTCTGAGACCGTCCGATAAGCAGATGTGATTCATAGAGAGGCATAAGTCTCGAGAGACTCGCCGTACATTGTGCCGCTTTGACTGCACGTTTCTTTATGTGTGGGCCAAAACAAAGTTTCTCGTCCAATTCCAGTCCCAGGTAATTAATCTATCTATCGATCTATCTATCTCCCTCCCTCCCTCTCTCTCTCTCTCTCTCTCTCTCTCTCTCTCTCTCTCTCTCTCTCTCTCTCTCTCTCTCTCTCTCTCTCTCTCTCTCTCTCTCTCTCTCTCTCTCTCTCAACTTTCTCTTTTTATTGTAATATACCTTTGGATGTATTCACTAAGGATGAATAAATGTATTCGAACAGTAGATTATAAATTACCAATATTAAATTCATTATATTACTGATTTAAGTCTTATCATGTAATATATCAAATCGGATAAACTACACGGATACTATCCGCTTTATTTTATCACCGCAAGACATTTTTTACAGGGAACAAATTAGTCAGCTACTGAAGTGCTAATTAGTAGATTCTCTTTCTTGGAACAAGCTCTGATCTTCTTAAGGTATTACAAAGATAATTGACTATTAAAATAAAAGGGGTGCTTGTAACTTAACACTTTACAAAGTGATTTTAAAAAGAATTGTTGATCTTTAACAAAGGCATTATTTTTTTATATTCCTTCATTATCATTAACTAATTCAGAGAGCAAACATTTATGACAACTTTTTATTTTGAAAAATTGTGCAATTTTTAAAAAGTGTTTAGAAATAATTAATATGAAACTATAGATTTGTTAAAAACGCGCAACAGAAATTTATTTTAATGGAAATGTTGGAGGGAAGTTCCAAGTTACAAATCCCCAACTGGGCCAACTGTTAGTGGCCTATATGATTCTTAGAATAAATTTTATCCATATAAATTTTATATTCTTCTTTTTTAACGTATCCTATTATCACTTTGGTGTAGTGCTGTAAACAAGCATCTCAAAGGATATGTACTGTAAGGATTTTAGGCAAGGTGCACTTTTATTAGTCCTCTTAACACTTAAAAATCATCCGCTCACTGATTTCCATCAACACTTAACTTACAAGATAAGCTATGTCAACCGTTAAGTATGGTTTTTAGTATTCGGATATCGTTAAAGAGATCAACATGTGATTCCGGCTTGTCAGTTAGCCAAATACCTGACCAACACAACGTGTTTTAACTCCATGATAAGTTGTAAGTTCAATATACGTACAACCTAACCTCAGGTTAGGTCAGGTTAGGTTGTTTGACATATTTTAAGTGATTTTTGTGCTATAGATACATTTTTCTCTCTGAGCACAAGTCGGAATAAGTTATTAATTTAGTCACAAAGGAATATATAATTTATAATTTAAAGAATATATAATTTAAAATAAGCAAAGTTATGTCGGTATACTAATCTCATATATGAGAATTTCAACAGTGGAAATTCTTGCTTCCTGGCTGAAGTATTTCTTGGACGAAAACTAAACACCAAGGTAGGCTATTTTGATACTGACTATAGTATCAACCCCCCGAAACCAGGAATTAAAGCATCAAGATATTATTTTGTAAGACTATCTTGATGCTTTAGAAAATAAAACTGCTCGAAAAAAGACGCTGGAAGCAGCTAAAAGGATTGACTCTGAGACCGCCAGTAACCATAACCTAATGATTTGGTCTTACAGCAAAGCCGTGTTCTCATTGACAATATTGCTCGTGTTTTCATTTATAAGGATTATGGCCAAGGGAAGAAGATCCAGGGGTTTATACTGTTATCAAAAAGCTAGAATATGAGTACTTATATATTTCAATATGCAGTGGAAGAAAATTTCCGGAACAGACTATAAATTTTTGAACAGGTACAGATAATAAATTAAAACTAGGTACATTATTATTGCACCTACTAATCTACTTTTTTAAGTAACTGCCATTTTTATGTAATATCAGGGAGATGGCCCGTAAGAAGTCGGAAAAAAATCTTAAATAAGTTCATAGGTCGAGTAGTACATAAAATTAAAGGTCTTTAGTAGTAACACATAAACCCGAAAATTCGAACTCAAAAGGACTGCTTTAAAAAATGACGCTAGTTTAGAAATGTTACAATGAAGATACTGTTTTTGAGGGTTCAATATTCTTTTCTTAGCTTAAATTGGAAAAGTTAAACTTCGTAGATCCCTTCTGGACTTGTGTTTTATGGTAATTGGTGACTCTTCACTTCCTATGGATGATGGTTCATAAGGAGTTCGACAAAAATATTAAATATGGCATAGGTCAAGAATAATTTTAAAGGAGTTGTCTAGCATAGGTTAATACCACAAACAGCTCTTAAAAAGGTTGAACCAGTACAAACTGGCAGATTTTCATAGATTTTTATGCAAAAAAATAATGTTTACTTAGAAAATATTTTTCGAGTAAATGTTCGAATGACTAACTTCATAAAGTACATTTGTGCGACATGCAAAATGCATACAGCATTTTCTCTTTGATTTATTAGTGCACTTGAATTGTGGGCACTAATGCATTTTCTTACTACAACCAAGAAAAGCTTTGAACATCTGCCATTTTGTAATGGATGAACCTTTTAAAGTACTACGGTATTCACCTGTGCTAGACAACCCCTTTAAAATGGTACCCATCTTGACCTATGCTATATTTAAGATTTTAGTCGAACTCCTTCTGGACCATTGGAAGTGAAGAGTTACCAACTACCCGAAAACACTATTCATTGGATGCAGTAGGTATTTAGAAAGTCTAACTTTACCAACTTAAGCTAAGAAAAGAATATTAAACATTCCAACAGAGGATCCTCATTGTACATTTTAAAAACTTTAAACCGGCATATTTTTTTAAGTGATCATTCTTAGTTCGGATTTGTGTGTTTATGTTCTGCTACGAAAGAGATTTAATTTAATGTACTACTCGACCTATGCACTTATTTAAAATTCTCTTCTGACCCCTTGATGGCTATCCCCCTGAAATGATAGAAAAACGGAAGTTACTTTACAAAGTATATTAATATGTGCATTAATGATGTACCACGTTTTATTGCTTTATGAGTAATAATTTTTAAATTATTAATCTGTTCCGGGAATTTTCTTCCACAATATATATAAATCAGTAATTATCCCTTTATAAGGAACAACCAACCTTATTTAGTAACAATGACTTTACTTGTTTATATACAATCATGTGCCGTCTGTATTCACCCACAAATTTACGACAGCTTCTAATAATTAAAGAAATAATAGTAGTTAAATTGATTTGATGATATATTTTGTACTTTCCATGGTGAAGGTATAGAAGTAATGAAATTTTAAATTAATAAATCTTTTTTGATTTAGTACTTTTTAACATGTTATTCATGGAACACTATATCATGTAAATAAAAACGTTTTAAACTAATAATAAAATCAAATTAGTTAAGAACATTTCTCTAAAATAAGAAATAAAAATAAAAAAGTAACTCTTAGTAATTATTAATAATAGTATAATTAATCAACTCAAACTTGCACGTTATTCTGAAACCCTATTACATCATAGCTTAACCACGCCAAAAATGGAAGTGACAAAGAGTAGAACTACAACTGCAGCGAATGGGCGTTACAAAACAATTCATTGCAACCCATGTCCGCATAGTAATCGATAGTCCATTAATACTAGTGCATGGCTTGTTAACTGAGTCAGGAAAGGAATATCGTTAAGGAAACAGATCCTTGTAAATAAATACCGAGCAAAATAAAGAGAAGACAGGTCCATTTCTCGTGCTGATTGGGAGTGGAAGAAGTGGAACAATAATTGACAAGCGAATGGGTAATGGAATG
Source organism: Stictocephala bisonia (assembly GCA_035578905.1). Lineage (NCBI taxonomy): Eukaryota > Metazoa > Arthropoda > Insecta > Hemiptera > Membracidae > Stictocephala > Stictocephala bisonia. Next base: position 1,222,787 of record JAQJVL010000100.1, on the reverse strand, counting down.
CATGATAAAATGTTCAGTCGATAATGAGCGGCTTTGTCCTTCGACTCATTCTGCTGTTATTCTCAATGCAAGCCTTTTATACTTGGGAATATTTCTTTAAGTTTTTCTTTCAATGAGGCTGTTTCTTAAATAAATTGTCCTGTTTGAAACTCTTTTGGTATTCTTTGTCGGTAAATATGGAATACAGAGGTACCAGCTGATTTGAAATCTTTTTAGCTAGTCAATACTAACTTCATGAACAAAAATGTGTTAAATGTATTCCATAAATTACGATTTTTACAAGAATTATTGAAATAAACATGTTTATTTAAAATCCATACATACTAAATTATTCTTATGTAGTTTTATCACCTTAACACGAGTACATATCGCATTGTTCATACGAAATATAATAACTGGGATACTAAAAATAAATTGAGTTAGGCTACATTAGTATATGTTGACCATGAATGCATATTGCTAACCTAACCCAACCTAACCTAACATGTCTTGTTAAATATCTCAGTCTTTATTTGTCGTATTAAAAGTGCATATTATATTCATGTTTAGACACTGACCGGCTTATCTCAGAGAGCAATGAATAAATCGCTATTTTTACAGCTGAGCGTCAGTGACAACCATCAACGTACAGGAGGCAGACCTGAGATCTCTGCGGACATATCTAAGGCATGCATGCATAATCGCGGGCCAGGCAGTGGCGAAACTCTAGACGAAACCTACAGATGGAGATTCTCATGGCTCAACAGACGAGTAGTGAACCCCTCCCTGAAGTAGTTACAGTGCAGCAAACTAAAAATCTTGCCAAGACCAGTGGTGACGTGGCTAGTACACTCCAGTACCTCCACAAGATACCAGTCCCTCATTGTTTAAAAACTAAACAGTGAACATAGATGGGTGAAGTTCTTAGACTATGCATTGATTTACTGTATATTGAATATCAAAAGAAAAGGACAAAAAATTATTAACTAAAAAGACTATTCAAATTCCAAAACGATAGGTGAGCTATGCAAGTTCCATTACGTTAGGTATGCAAGTTCCATTAAATGATGTATTTAAGTTCCATTACGTGAGGTATGCAAGTAAAAACTGTTTATTGAAGGGGGCTACCTTTAATATTGTCCACAGGGTAAGACTGCTGATATCAACAATAGATTATTAGGTTACGTAGGTGTTAATCTATCGGTAAACTACACCCATGTTGGATGCAATAACTTAAGAAAATACTTTCAGGGAGGGTCAGTGTACAATGGAGGGTACAGCAAACGAGAGGCTTTACGTAGCATAGGGGATATATTGTGTACTGTTAAAACACATTTTCAAAATCCAAAACTCTTCTTGAACAGTATTCTAATTCGGAAAGACATTAACTACAAAGCTTTGTACGATTTAAATGACCACTTGGAGCTTATGTACAACAGATTTATCGATGTATTTGTCGAAGCCAACACTTGTGTGAATATACGGGACCTATTCCGGGACGGAGTGCACTTTTATGGAAGAGGTTTTTCTTGCTTGGAATGATTTTTTGTGGATGGTATCTCAGCAACTTTGTGATATGAGGGTGCAACCTCATCCTGTCATCCTGAAGATCAGAGTGAAACCTTGTCTAGCAATTTTCCTGAACCTGGAAACATACATGGAAACCACGTTAGCCGTGGAAGCTTGATTGTCTCTCAGGTATCGAGACACTTGATATAACAGGGTGGTTTAAGACAGCTTAAAATTACGCACCTAAACATCAGGTCCCTTAACACTGAAATTTATGAAATGTGTTCAGTTGCGTGTGATTTTGTAAATCAGCATTGTTTGAAAACCGCTCCAAAATAAAGACCTTATTTTGACGCCTTTGGAGTATCCGAAACTTTGATTCACTCTGGTACCTATCGATACCTACCATATCACCACCCAGGGTATAGAATGTTGCAAAGTGACCAACAAGCTGATTTATCACTTCTTGCAGATGATGAGCTTTGTGGAGTAGTGGCCCTGTACATAAGGGAAGATATCTGCTTTTAACTGCACACTGTCTTCGGTTATGTAGACCCTGGTCTTGATTGCCCTTGTGCTGTTTTAAGAGTCAGAGGAATGAGACTTAGATTAAGTGTAGCATACATAACCTCCCCCCATCTTAAGAATTCCTCCTAGTCTTCTTTGTTTCACTCTATCTTTGTCAACCTGGTAATTAAAGTAAATACAGTCATGTACTTCGGCTATAATTATATTGATTTATTGTCAAATTCTTGCTCAGAAGCCTAGTACTTACACCGACTCATAAAAGATTAAAATTTAAAGCACCTAGTTAAAGAGCCAATAAGAGTGACAGCAACTTCAGCTGCCTTGTTAGACCACATTGTTGTGGACAGGTCAGTTGAAGTCGAGATGACCGGCATTATTGGTGTGTCAAGCATCTTGGACCTTTGAGGGGTGAGGACATTGGAACATAAATTGATTTATTGTATATTGAATATAAAAAAACAAAATTTAGAAAGGTACAACAAATGATGGTTAGCTACAGAGACTATTCAAAGATCAATACGAAAGATACAATAAGGGTGATTTCCGAAATTGTTTGGGAAAGTGCAAAGCTAATTGATGTTGTTGACAACATTTCACTTTTCATTACTACCAAAATTAAAAGTATATTCGATACTCATGCACCGATTGTAGTCAAACGAGTAACTAAGGATAGTTTCCCGTGGAGATTTTATGCCATACACAAACAAACAAGATTAAACAATAAACTTAGAAGAAAGTATTAGAAAACCAGGGACAGTGATGATTAGGAGAATTATAAGAAGAGAACGTAATTGGTCGGTAGCGTAGTTGGTTCAATCCCAGCTTCATGTGCTAAAGGTTCTCAGTTTGATCACAATCAGAGTCGTAACACATTTTGAGAAGGACCAGCTGATAACCACCGGCTGTTCATTTGTCATTGGGCTATTAATTAATGACACTTTCTAAGGAATAGTCGGCCTTAGTTTGTAACAATGACTACATTCGCTCATCTACACTCATCACACTCATTCGAAATCCATATTCGCCCATATCTTGACGATCAGCGTCTTATGAATAAATAAATAAAAAAAAAAGATAATGTGCTGATTAGTTTTGTTTGGAGGGTTAAGAAAGCCTTTTTCAATGCCAAGTTGAATACAAGCAAAAATCCAAAAGATTTTTGAGTTACTTAAGACAATGCGATATATTCAAAAGAAAAAGAATACTGAAACTATTCCATCCAACCTACAGATTGACGACACCAATACGTATGTTGTTGTTATAGGAAATATAAATACAAAAATGATTTAGAGTTTACTTTTTCAGCTGTCAATGAAGACGAGTTAAGATGAGCAACAAATGAAAAATGATCAAGGGCTATTAGTAGGGATGAAATACCCATTCAGATGATTAGGGCCATATGTCCGTATGCTCTAGGTGCTATTACGCACTTAGTTAATGAGTCATTAGTATGTGGTGTGTTCCCAAAGAGTTGGAAAAATAGTATAGTACTTTTTCTTCCAAAAGTACTCCTAAAAATGTCCAACAATTGAGACCCATCTCTATATTACCAGTGATTTCCAAGATTTTGGAAAATGTTTTTAAACGCGTAGTGTTTAAATTCATAGTAGAATATATAAATACCGAGTGTTCAATAAGTCTGGAAACCCCTTAATATTTATTGTATAATATTAATAGACACAGAACAATAAAAGTCTAGGATTACGTCATCATTGTAGTTAATGACTTTTTTTGCCATGTTAACTGTTCTTGTTCGCTTTGGGGGGACGATCTGTAGAGGAAGTTTGAAAAATCTTACATGTAAGTATAGGTTGAGTTATACCTCATTTTAAAGCTCATTGTTAGAGGAATAGATTGCCACAATACCGACTGAAAAAGGACTATTCGTTTGGAAATAGCAGCCTCTAAAAGTTCCCATAAGGCCAAACGAATAGTCCTTTTTCAGCCGGGGTTACGGAAATGTGTTTTTCTAACAATGACCTTTTAAATGAGGTATAAATCGGCCTATGCTTACATTTAAGATTTTTCAGACTTACTCCACAGGACGTCCCCCAAAGTGGAAAATGACAGTTAAAATGGCCAAAAAGTCAGTAACTACAGTGAAGAATCTGTATTAACCCTAGATTTTCATTGTTCTGTGTTAATCGATATAATAAATATTAAGGGGTTTCCAGACTTTTTGAACACCTGGTATAAGTAATATATTGCCAAATACACAGTCTGGATTTATACAAATCCACAGCACATGCACTGCCCTTTTTAGTGATTTAATTAACAAAAAATATAAAGAAAAGTGTAGTTCAATGGTAATATTTGACTACTCCAACAGCTTTTGATTCCATAAATCATGAGATGATGATGGCTATGATTATGGCTTTAGTAATAAAACAATAGAGTGGGTCAGATCATATTTATAAGAATTATTTGTGGCTTATTATGTTTGTGAAACCTGGACCCTGGGGAAGGAGGAGTATAAAAGGTTACAGGATTTTGAAATGTGTTGCTATAGACTAATTCATAAAACGATGAGGTCCTCAGGAAAGTAGAAGGGGGTAAACGCTTGTGGAAATATATTTTTGAAAGAAGAGTTAGTCTTGTTGGCCATCAAATAAGACATTATAGACTCCTGAACACTCTATTTGAGGATTGTATTGATGTCAAGAGAACTCGAAGAATACCCCGACTAAGGTACATGGACCGAATCTTAAGAGATGCGGGTTGTTAGACCTACGAAGAAATGAAGAGGAAAGCGGGAAGACTTTAGGAGTGGAGAGTTGATGCTAATTTATTTTGAGTTTTGCCAACCAATCTTTGGATTGATCATTATAGAAGAAGAAGAAAACAATAATATTGTTCAGCCATTTTCGTATAGATACATTTTAAAAAGCTTTTGTGTTTTGTTTGTAGGAATCAGTGAAAATTAGATTTATGAAAATCAGCACTAAATAAAAGATAGTTTACATAGATAAAATGTTATACAAATTAATCCTAAAAAACCCACATAAAAATTATCATTCTTTTAATTTTTATAAAAGCCTGTTGTTATTTAGTGAAAAATATTTATAATTACAATGTTGATATATTAGTACTGAAATGCAAACACGTCGAAGAAATATTTACGTGGTTGCTTTATTGGGTAACACATATTATTAAGACATCAAACCATATATGTAGTCCAGCGTCTAATTATATGCCAGGCCAGGGGATGGACGGTGTGTACATATTATTAATGCTGGGGTTGGAGCTTCTAGTTAGTTAAGTGATTAGATACGAGGCTTAATTATATCGCTCGCAATAATTCGATAAAACGTTAGTCTGTTATATTATACAATTGTTGGACGATTTTTTGCTAAATCTAAAACATTAATTAATGTTGGTTGTATAAATATAATTCCATATAATATGGTTGCAGTATGATATCGTGAGATTTCCATTGTAACATAACCATTGAATATTACCTTTAAATAAAACCTAATGTACCTACCTGACGCTAACCGCAAGAATTACAAATGTATTTAGCAATTATTAAATGAATAAAGGAAAAATAAGTTTATATAAAACAAATGACATATAAAACTTGTGTGGCAATAAAAAAGCAAATAAATACTATTTTAACAAAAGTAAATAGTAATCAAAATTAGTCCAGCCTCCATATTACTGGACTTACGTACTCAATCTTAAACAATAGATTAAGCCACTTACTATAGCGATGAAAAATAATAATTAGTAAAAATTTTATACATACACATAATAATCAATAATACCTCTGTGAATAACAGTATGTCGAAAAATTATTCATATTAGAAAATGGTGGTAAATTTTAAATCAATGCAGGATAAAAAAATTAAAATATTCACAATTAAGATTAAAATCGCAAATCTTTTACTATTCATTAACATTTAAATAATTAATTTAACTCGTGATTATTCTGTTATATTTTTAAATGTTAACAAAAAAATTAAGTTGTTTAGATTAACATCAAGGAAACTAAGAATTTTAAAAATAAATGTCAAATTCAGTTTACTTAGACTGTTGGATTATCAAACTACTGGTTGATATAAAATGTTAAGTGTTTAAAAATACTTTTTACAGTGTTTTTAAACGAGCTTACTGAATCACGTTTAGCGGCTGTTTACAAATAAACATGACTTACCTTGCTGTAAATTCAAATTAATACCCTATAAAAACTTAAACCAATAACACTAAATATATTTTTAAATTCTATCTCTTTTTTTAAGAATCAAGAATCAAGAACTTTATTGCCAGAGATCATAGTAACATGAATTAGGCATAGTCAATTTTTATGTTAAAACTAAGAGAGTTACATGCATAATATGTTATATTAAGTTAAGTACATAGGTGTTAAAACTACAAGTAAATAATTAAAAAATATAAATAACATACCAAAATATGTAGTCATGAACAATTCGGTCTTTCACTAGCCTAATGATTACTTAAATTCTATATTCACAGGGGTTTCCAAAAATTCCCTAATGCTATAAGAGCAGCTTTAATGGGCCAATAGCAAATCATTTAAAAGCTATAGAATGTGATTATTTACAAAATTACACTGTTTAAAGTATGTTATTAGTAAATGAAAGACTTTTTAAGTGTACGCTTTATTATTTCACAAATATAATATTCAGATTTTATGTACATTGGCTTGCCTTACTTTAAAAACTAATTGTTTAAATGACAGTTTATTATTTCTAATTGCATAAAAATAAATCTGTCATTGAGACCGAAAATATGCTAGCTTAATTTTTAATTATAATAATCATAGCAGCTGAAACAGAAGATTATGTTTGTTTATGCTTTTAATGTTTTTGGTTAATTCTAGTGTTTTTATTTATTTATTTAAATTTTTTATGTGCAATCGGTGTCTTTAAAACACTTTCTTAGATTTACTATTTTAAAGCAATATTCCGGGGTTTCAGACGTTTTTACTAAAGATTGATCTGATCAAAATGTCTGTTAAACGTATCGGATGTTTAGTTACTAGCTAAAAATCAACATATCCATTCAAAAGATAAATATAATCTAGCACGACCTTAGATCCATTTTTAAGGTTGAATTCTAACAGCAAGTTTCAACATATTTGATTGTAAATTTAGTATTCACCCATACACTAAGGCTTAACGAGGAAAGTAGATTTTTTTGAGGTTAAGAGGCTATATAAGTAAGGTTTAGGTTTCTTTAATGGATGTAAAATGGACAAGTTCTTGTTGCTAAAACAGAACCTTAAGACAGGATAGAGATGATAAGAGCACTTTTCTTCTGTTATTCTTAAACGCAGACTGTATTTGTAGGGTTCTGGAAAGCGAAGAGAACAAACGCACAGTTTATTCCACACATGTCGCTGCTATTAATCTAGTTGGCTACCCTCATTATACAGTAAACAATAGGAACAAATGAACATCCTCATATCACACGTTTAGCCCTTTGTTAAAGACAGTTCCCCTTCAATCTGTGCTCATATTCCATTTACGAGTATATCATCCATTGCAGAAGAGTCGGAAATGTGTGTGTGTAATTTAACTGTTCAATTAGCTAGTAATATGTGTATGATGACAGACCAGGCTGGTGGAATGCCCCCTGTACGTCTTTGATTCCTGCAGTAGCAACAGGCAATTTACCTCGCAATTTAAATTACCCTCCTACAGACCACCTAAGGTTAATCCGTTTATAGACGTTTCACTGCACCAATTAGATTTACTTCGTAGTAAGGTAATTTGTAAGGAAAACGGTATTTACTTTATGTATTTACAGTCAGTTGACAATATTACTTTGTGACTGTCATAAACGTCAATTAATTGTTCGTTTGGGTTAAGACTAAATGAAGATGGGTTTGATAATTATGTTTTTTAAGGTACTTGTTTATAGCCATAACTTGTATACTAGAATTACATATTACTGTGTACAATTCTAATTTATATATAAAATAAAGGTGCTGATCGTAAATACAAAAGTGAATTTGTATTTGCAAGAGTGCACTGACCCACACACTCATCTATACAAGTACGGTGGTATTTGAACAAGCAACATTTTTGCAACAAACTAAGATGAGTTAACATTTAGAATAAATAATTTCCAAGAAGGTCAATACACAAAGACAAGGCAACTGAGGTGTCTACAGCTTATCGTACAGTTTACGCTTTGTAGTATTGGTCATATTTGTGTGCTAACTGACAAGCTTGATTTTCAGTTCTGTCTCAGTGAGAAAATGTTGAATATCTGATAGAGAACAATATAGACCTCGGTAATGTAAACTAAACACTGTGTATAATAGGAAAAAAACGTTTCACCCACAGTCTTCACAACACTTAGCTTCCACCGTTCTTGGTATTGATCATTGATAGAACATATATCTAAATATGAGGGTTTGTTCAAAACATTATGATAGGATAGATCTATGCAGTAGTAAAATTGTAATTTAGGATTTGATAAAAGAAAGTTTTTGAATCGTTGATACCCACACTTTTTTACTTTCTCCCATATGCGTTAGCATAGAGAAAGCATTGTGATCGTAAAAAAAATATTTTTACAAGTTGGTCTAAAAATCCATTTTAGGATCCCTTGAACCAAAAAAAGATAGTTTTTGAAAAAAATTTTTGGGGTCTGTTCGTATGTGTGTCTTGTCTGTGTGTATGTGCAGTTCGCTGGAGGCCAAACGGATGCATCAATATTCATGAAATTTGGTATATGTGTATTTAGCCAATGTCTACTGACAATTTTTTTACTTTTTTTTGAAATTTTAGGTTTTTTTTAATTTTTATGGGCAAAAACATACAAAAATTAAATTTACACAAAAACAGCTCAAACGATTTTGATTACATTTTCAAGAAAATTTAAATTAAAATTAAAAATATTTTAGTAAAAACTGCATGTCCCTAATTTTAATAATTATTTTGTTACAAAATGTTTATTTGTACGGGCAAAAATATAAAATATGAAAATATTCAATCTTTATTCTAACTATTTTGATTACATTTTAAGTAAATATGCAAATCACTATTAAAATAGTGTTTAAATTTAGTTTTATTTATTAGTTACCACTAAGTTAGGGCTGGAGGCCGAAGGCCGAAAGCCACAACTCAAGTTGTTGAAGGTTTTTTACATAAAATCTGGATATGTGATTAATTGAACAGTTATTGAAGATTATGTTTCCCATAATTTTATTTAAATAAAATAAGTAATTCAATTGTACACACCTTAGAAATGTAACTAATTGAGCATCTGTTTTTATAAACAATCTGACTAACAAAGGGAAAGGGAGAAAGTTTGTGACAGTTACCTGGTACCATTTATTATTTATTCTTAAGACACCGATCGTTAATATATGGGTGAATATGGATTTCGAGTCAGTTTAAATGATCGAATGTAGTCTTAGTTATAAATATTTATTACGGCCTCCTTACAAATACGTTATAACTCTGATTGAGATTGAACTGAAAACCTTTAGCTTATGAAGTTGTAACCAACTATCCAGCCGAAAAAAGTTCAACAGTAAGGAGTATGTCACTTACTACATATTTTGTCCGGTAACAACTATTCCACGACCTTGAGACTTGTGGGAAACGATCAGGCCTGGAGATGACCACAGGGGAGATTGGAGTCGTCGAGGGACAAAGGCCCCCGGCTGATTGGACGCGCCGTATTTGCGTTCTCGACGGATCACTCTTGAATAAATTAGCCAGTTTCGTCACACGTCTTCTTCACAGCGGGATCCTTTGTTGGACCTGTAGGACTCTCACCGGGCCAAAAGCACTCCCAGCGAAGCCTGGGAGCTGTCACCTTGTCGTGATGGCCCTTGTTAATCATCCACTGATCCACATGTATCGGGAGGATCCCAGTAATTACAACGACTATGTTATAACATTACAGTAAATATTACCCTCAAGTCTTAATTAATATTTTATACAACTATCTTCTTTACAGGTTTCAACATGTAGATATATCAGAGTTAATGCAAACTTACATTAAATGGAAACGTACTGAGGAGGGTGGTTGAAGAGAGGGAATTTATAAAACGTAAAGAAGAAGAAAATTAAATGTTTCTGATATGTGATAAGGAAGATGGGAGAAAGAGGAAGAGAGGGAGAAGAAGATATAATATTGTTGACAGTGTAAGGATCAGAGGGAATTGTGAAATAACAAAGAGATTTTTTTATGATGTGGAGGACCAGGCTTCAAACCTGTTAATTGCCCTAAGCCAAGAAGGCTTATTGTGCGCCCACCTTACAGGACTTCAAACCTCATTATATGTAAAGTCCTTAGATAACATTAAGATTGCCTTGATGAGGTTTTCCTGTGCTACACTTTGGCCATGTTCTAAATCATTACCCAATATGAGAGCCCACTTCCTATCTAAGTTTGGGCAGTGAAAGAGGATGTGACATGCAGATTCCTCCTCCTCCCCACATTTCCTACACAAGAGAATGGGGGTTGGGAACCCCATCTTGTTCATATGTGCCCAAAACGTCCAGTGTCCAGTTATAAAACCAACCACCCTTCGGAGTTCTGATCTTCCAAGAGAAAGAGCTTAAGGCATATTGGAGTTCAACGGCCCCAACGGAACCTTCTTGGCTTGTCTTTTATCTGGCGTTGCCTCCCAGGTCTCCTGGTACTTGCCAGTGACCCATGTTGAGGCAACCCTCTTGGCCAGGCTGTAAGCAACCCCGCATGCCAGCTTTGGGCCAACTAGACGTACCTCAGTGCCTTTCCTTGCACAGTGGTCTGCCCTCTCGTTTCCCAGTACCCCGGTGTGACCTGGCACCCATAACAGGATTACCCTATTGGAATGCACCAGCGTTTTAAGAACCCTGTGACAGTCCCAAACTAGACTCAAGGTGAATGTCAAACGACGCAAGTGGCCTTAGTGCCACTTGGCTGTCTGAGTTGAAATAGATTGTTTTCCCCCTAAGCCCAAATCTATGTTTGTATGAGCTATGGCAGCCACTTCTGACTGAAAAACCGTAACCAGTTTTCGAAGGCTATGTCTGAGCTCGATTATTAACCTGGCACCATTAACCCCGTATCCAGACCCAAGGATGGTTCGTGAGCCTTCTGTCTACCACGTAATCACGTTCACCTTATTCCCAATTTTTTCTGTCGCCAATGACGACACGATAGGGTTTGTCAAAGTCGGTTAGTCTAGGCATCATATTCGAACACATCTCTAGAATTTCATATTGTATGATGCTAGAGATTTCGTTATACTTACTGTCTTAGTAAGCTTGCCAGTAACCGCTGGTTTGGAGCCTATATGCCGCAAGCATTGCCTCTCCCATGATAGAAATGTCAAGGGTGGGCAGACTTAGCAGCACCTCCATTGCAGCGGTGGGTGTACCATTAAATGCCCAAAGGATTCCCAAACAAGCTAACCGCTGCACCTTAGTTAGATTTTTACAGCAGTTACTTGTTGGACCTTGGGCCACCAAATAATACAAGCATCCATATACATATACAAGCATCGGTCTGACGACCCTCGTATAAAACCAATGTACCAACTGAGGTGTCAATCCCCACATGCATCCAAAGGTACGCCTCAGCCTCATTAATGGGGTCCGAGAGCGGTCTATGGCGTGGATGAGGTGACTATTCCAGGTAATTTTGTCATCTAGCCATACACCCAGTTACTTAACTTCCTCAGACACCTGGACGCAGTTGCCAAAAATTCTTGGAATTCTTACAAACTCCGCGTTCCTTACATTTGTGAATGGTACCATAACGGTCTTACTGGGTGAACAGATAGTCTCTCCACCATGGACAATGCCCTCCTCATACGGTCGAGGCATGTCTCCATTTATTTACCTCTTACTAGGATCACTATATCGTCATCTTAAGCCTGAGCGTACACTCCATGCCTTTTGAGTGCAGTGAGAAGATCATCCACGACCAGGTTCCACAGAAAGGGTGACAAAACAACCCCCTGTGGACACTCTTTGCGCTCGTATCTCTCTCACCGCCCCACACGGAATATTGGGCTCTACGAAGGCTAAGCATGTTGCTGACTCAGCGACAACCGTTCCTTCAGTGCCCCTGGACACCAGAAGCTTTGTCACAATAGAGAAAATTTTCATATTGTGAAACGCTCCTTCTATGTCCAGGAATACTGTCAAAGCAATCTCCGTAAGGGAGATCGCCTGTTCGATCCTGTGGACTAATGCGTGTAAAGCAGTCTTCTCACAGGATCTGCCAACTTGGTAGGCATGCTGGTCGGGGTGCATAGGTTGATTGCTTGCTACCCCAATTCTAACATGCCAGTCCAGCAACTATGGTCTTTATGAGAAAAGACGAAAGACTTATTGGGTGGTAAGCCTTTGCTGTATCGTAGGAGGTTTTCCCAGGCTTCGGGATAAAACTCATTTTGGGTACCACTCATGATAGTAGTATGACACCTGTGGTTAAGCTCGTCCTAAAGTTACAGCAGCCAAGATATCAAAATGTCTTCATCCTTCAGCAGCAAGGCAGGAACTATGCCTTCACAACCAGACGACTTGAAAGCTTGAAAAGACTTCAATACCCATTGTACTCCGTGATATGTAAAATCAGATCTAGCACAGCGCCATTCCTCCTGTCTCCTTTCCATTGGGTCGTTCTGGATAGCTGGTATGATCTGAGTAGAGTCAGGAAAGTTAGTATTAAATAAAACCTCAAATTTTACTTCCGGGCCGTATGTTTGGGAGCCATATTCTTTGCAGACTGTTCCAACAGTGTTCATGGGGTTACGAGCCAAGATTTTGTGGATCTTAGAGTATTCTGGGAGACTCTCAATGTCCCTGCAAAAGTTCCTTCATGAGTTTCTCTTGGTTTTGTGGATTGCTCTGTTGTAGTCACCGAGGGCTCTTTGACATAGTTGCCCGCACGTTTGCAAATATTGTGTATTCTTCGGACAGTTTTCCTCAAGGCTTCAAGCTCTTTTTTTCCACCAACAGGCATACTTGTTAGACTTTAACTCCGTCTCTGGACACTCTTTGAAGTAAGATGTCTCGATAGATGATTGTATGATGTCAGAGACACCAACTTCCTTTTCGCCACACCCAGATCTGGATGGTCTAATCCAACATTCAGCTCTTCCTGGTATATAGCCAAGTCAGTTCTCCTAGGATTTCTGAACTGCGCCATAATAGGAGCTTTTCTAATCGAAAAGGAGATGTATTCGTGATCTGACATGGACGGATCGTCCAGTACGGTCCAACCGTCTACTTTACAAGCTGCATGGCAGCTTGCTAGAGTTATGTCAAGGAATTCTGTTCGCAAACCTAACCAGCTCCTCTATTGGAAAGTAGCCTTGCTGCCCCGATTCAATATCACTAAATTATTTTCTGCTATATATTCTAACAGTGACTCATCTTTAGCATTTGTGTTGGTGCTCCCCCTGCAGTGTGATGGGTGTTAACATTTAACCCTGCCACCAATTTTCGTTGGAGCATCACTCCGTGGTCTACAATCCTCCTCAACATACGGTACGGAGGAACTCCTCGGGGTAGTAAGGCAGGTATACTGATACTAACAAGGTTCTGATGTCATCGTCACTTGTTGGCAGGTATACCTCAGGTACAGCCATATCCCTGAAACAAAGACCGGTCAGTTTTAGAAATTGTATGTCTCTTCTGATGAAGATTTAAGCCCTAGGGTTATTGCAGCTAACATCATACACAAACTTATCTTTAGCAGTGCCGAGTCCCATCACTGTCCCTCCAACGATCTATGGCTCCTGAACCAGGGCCACTCTTACGTTGTCGGAGAGAATCCTCTGGCAGAGCGTGGTTGTGGTTGCTCTGGAGTGGTGAAGGTTAATCTGTAGCACTGCCACTACTTCTGTGGGGGGTTGGGATCCATTAGTCTTGATTGTTATCCTCTCCACCCCAGAAAGGGCCGCATCGAGAGGAAACTCAGTCTTCTAAGGGACACCTCATCAACCATGATCTCTAGGAATAGGCCATTGGGGTTATGAGGTCTCCCAACAATTACCCAGTGATAAGTGTTCAGCTTGGTTTTGTTTCTTCAGGTCCAAAAGACCTCAGCTTTAGTAAAAGCACAAGCTGTTACCGGAACGGACGTGGTCGGCTTTACTATCTTTACCAGATTCTTGGCCAGTCCAAGCTTCAGTTGTACACCCTCGAAAGGGCTCATATCTGAGACCAATGTTTAATCCATTCCCTGGTCATAGCATTGGCGCAACAAATCAGGACCACTCCAGCCTCAACATGGCAACTTATGACGTTAACGTTAGATCCCTTGAGATCACGTTACGTCAGCTGTCTTTTAACAGAGGCCGCCTGATCTTCCGTCAGAAGCTGTGTGGGGTGCTCTTGCCTGACAACGGCCAGCTTTTCCACCGACAACTTCTCAGCAAAGGAATTTGTTTAGCCTTGCCACTTAGCCATCTTCTTATCGCATTCAAGCTCCTCCGGTGTCGGTAGCGAACGCGACATCTTCACATCGTGACCTTTGGAGGCGATAGAGGACGAAGCCTGCTGGCTAGTTTTGGGGGTATATACCTGCGAGGAAGCTGCCTTATCGTCTTGCCCCCCTGAGGTGTCAGACGTATATGACGGCTTGTTTCTCGCATCGTGCTCCTCCTCTCAAGCTTGTCGTCTAACCACCTTCGAAAGAATTCTCTCGCTTCTAGCAAGAGCCTCCTCCTTCCGAAGCCTTCGGAGTTGGCCTCTGGGGATCCTCTTCTTAGGCGGACCACCTCTCTGGAGTCCATCTTCTGGAGATTACCCTGAGGACTAAGTTTTTAACACTATAAAAAGAAGAAAAATTAAATTATCATAACATGTGTTGAGAATATAAAGCCTGTTGAGGACAGTTGTAGTACAAAAACGTTATAGAAAAGTGAACAAGAATTATGGACAGTGTAAGGATCGGAGGGAAGTACAAAACATGTTTGGTGGTGGACACTACACCAACCAAGTGGGAGGGTCAATAATGTCTTACATGTAAACGTGGGTGAGTGGGTCAGCAATACCACTGTACGTGTATGGGTGGGTGGGTGAGTCATCAATTTCATTTTTGGTGGTGGTCAATACACCATACGCTTTATTCATCTAGTAGAATTTTGATAGTGTTAAATGAAATATATTTAATAATTCCACAAATGTTTTATTTTAGTATAAAAGCTTTTGCCTGTTACTGCATCTTCCAATTATTAACAAATTATACTAAAATACAAAAACTGTGTTCATAAATGGATAAGTTGATAACATTTAAAAATAACGGTTTGAATTATTTATGCTTTTTCTACTTCATATCTAAATATCATTGGTAAAAATATGTTATTAAAATTAATAGATTGTTGTGAAACAAAAAATCTTTTGTAAATGCCATGAATGCACTTTTAGTTTAATTTCTCTTTTCCATGAATTTCTTAAACATTTTCATCTGGTAATTTTCTTTTTCTCCCCCTTACTATGTTTGAATAGGTTGCCCACACAGATTGATAGTCTATGGTGAATGGGCAGTGTAAGGCTGAAAAGGATATTGGTATCTCCTCCAGTTCCATTTTATTTATGAAAATTATCTCATAATGTAGTGAGACATAACAATTAATTTGAAAATGGAGGAGAGAGAGAGGGAGAGAGAGAGAGAGAGAGAGAGAGAGAGAGAGAGAGAGAGGGAGAGAGAGAGAGAGAGAGAGAGAGAGAGAGAGAGAGAGAGAGAGAGAGAGAGAGAGAGAGAGAGAGAGAGAGAGAGAGAGAGAGAGAGAGAGAGAGAGAGAGGAGAGAGAGAGAGAGAGAGAGAGAGAGAGAGAGAGAGAGAGAGAGAGAGAGAGAGAGAGAGAGAGAGAGAGAGAGAGAGAGAGAGAGAGAGAGAGAGAGAGAGAGAGAGAGAGAGAGAGAGAGAGAGAGAGAGAGAGAGAGAGAGAGAGAGAGAGAGAGAGAGAGAGAGAGAGAGAGAGAGAGAGAGAGAGAGAGAGAGAGAGAGAGAGAGAGAGAGAGAGAGAGAGAGAGAGAGAGAGAGAGAGAGAGAGAGAGAGAGAGAGAGAGAGAGAGAGAGAGAGAGAGAGAGAGAGAGAGAGAGAGAGAGAGAGAGAGAGAGAGAGAGAGAGAGAGAGAGAGAGAGAGAGAGAGAGAGAGAGAGAGAGAGAGAGAGAGAGAGAGAGAGAGAGAGAGAGAGAGAGAGAGAGAGAGAGAGAGAGAGAGAGAGAGAGAGAGAGAGAGAGAGAGAGAGAGAGAGAGAGAGAGAGAGAGAGAGAGAGAGAGAGAGAGAGAGAGAGAGAGAGAGAGAGAGAGAGAGAGAGAGAGAGAGAGAGAGAGAGAGAGAGAGAGAGAGAGAGAGAGAGAGAGAGAGAGAGAGAGAGAGAGAGAGAGAGAGAGAGAGAGAGAGAGAGAGAGAGAGAGAGAGAGAGAGAGAGAGAGAGAGAGAGAGAGAGAGAGAGAGAGAGAGAGAGAGAGAGAGAGAGAGAGAGAGAGAGAGAGAGAGAGAGAGAGAGAGAGAGAGGAGAGAGAGAGAGAGAGAGAGAGAGAGAGAGAGAGAGAGAGAGAGAGAGAGAGAGAGAGAGAGAGAGAGAGAGAGAGAGAGAGAGAGAGAGAGAGAGAGAGAGAGAGAGAGAGAGAGAGAGAGAGAGAGAGAGAGAGAGAGAGAGAGAGAGAGAGAGAGAGAGAGAGAGAGAGAGAGAGAGAGAGAGAGAGAGAGAGAGAGAGAGAGAGAGACTTATTATCACTAAAACTTATACATTACATCATTCATACACAGAAACAGTAAAACTAAAATGTTTTTATGTTGACTAATACAATGGTGCAGAGTTACAATTAAACAAGTGTTCTCAAACAAGGCATTGAATGCTTTGGACATCCCTTTATAACCATTTAAGATCAGATACGCAAAACACCAATGATCCCTATATATCTGATGACAATCTCTTCAATTGATGTTTAACTGATGCCTTCGCCATCTGTGACTTCCACAGCCATCTGCTCAATTGCTTTGATACACCGCTGACTTTTTTGACATTTTGATATATGTGGACTTGTATTGAACATCACTGAGTAACTAATGTCCTATTTATATATGTACTACAGAATTAATTTATCTGCTCGTAAATTGATTTACTCGTAAAACATACCTACCACGCCGTTAGTTGGTTTTGTTCAATTTATGACAATTATTTTTTTTAAATATTTTTACACATAATGCCAACAAGATTTCCAGCTTACCCTGTTCGATGTTCTTTTTAGTAAAATACGTGAATCATCGGAGTTTTATAAAGATTATAAAAAAAATAGTTGTTTTTACCAGTAAAATTCAAGTAATTTAATTTGTCAAGTTTGGAGTAAAATTTGCGTGTTTAAGTTAATCAACCCTTAAAATGGCAGTCGTCCATTTATTTTAAAACGCCCATCGTATTTCACGTCATATAGTATCTTTGGTGTAACGTAGCGAAGATGTCTAGGTACCATTGGAAAGAGGATAATTTTTTCTTTCTGATCAGCTACCTTCCTCACTTTTATTTTGATCCTCTTTGTTTTTCAGACGCGATTGTTAATGTACTACGCTATTGCCTTTTTATACATTTACATATATAAGAAAAAATTCTATAAAAAATATATTAATATTTAACCCTTTTTTATGTTCTAAAAGAAGACAATCTTCAAAATCTTTGAACTATCTTGTAATATAACATTTTTAATATTTTGTTTATTTCCTAGGGATGTTTTTTTAAGTTTTGAATTTTATTTTTTTACTATTCTACATATAATATAGAAATGCATTTTTTTCAAGGCTAAACATATTTTTATAGTATTCTGTGATATTTATTGATACAAATTATGCATACATTTTTAGTATTTAAATATTTTATAGATTATTAATATATTTTTCATAGTACGCTTGCGACACAGTGAAAATTGACCCCCATCATTACAGAAATGTTAACTACCACTACTTTAGTTAATTGTCTATGAACTCTAGAATTGTTATGCTGCATTATTTCCATAGAAAATTTAAAAAATATGTTTAATAAGTATGTAAATTTCTCAATAAATGAATAACAACGATACAAATGTTTTACAACAATTTCATTAACAAATTATGACATAAACACGTGTAAATAGCTAAAATTGAGTTTAATCTTTATTACATTTATCGATACCTTTGAACAGTTTATTGATTTAATAGATCTATGTAGTTTTTAAGTTAATCCATTTAAAAACATTTAAATATTAAAATAAACTTTTCAGATAAATTTATTTTAAAATTATCCACAGCAATTGTAATAATTTACTCAGTATTTTTGGTAACTAAAATCTATTTATCTACAGTATTAAGTAACATATAATTAAATGTATCATTGATATAAGTTGTTATACACTGCGCAAACCTTTGAAACCAAGCAAAATAAATTAATATAATTATTAACAAGGTATTTATACCTTAATACAAGATCAGTGGTTTCATGGTCTTTTTTTAAATTTCAACATAATATTAGATTATTTTTTGTGAATTTCCTTCCAGATTTAAACGATTTATTACTTAAAAACTCCGATCTCTTATTAATAAAATTATCCCTTAAACCAATGCACACTTTTGCGTCCATGCAGCCTTCATGTTACCCATTGACATATTTTGAAGTCAATGCAATAGTTTGATAAAGTAATCATTTAAATAAAATGATATATTTTCAGACATTTTCCGTTAATTCACTACCACAACTTTGGTTAGGCGTGTTCAGGTTATATTAGGTTTGGTTATTTATGTTAGGTTTGGTTAGGTAAGGTTAGTTTAAGTTTGGGTCGGTTATGTTCGTTTAATCTAAGTTATGGTTATTGAAATGAATGAAAGGAAAGTATCCCCATTTTCTCTTGTTAATCTACAAATAAACTATGTATGGTGGAAAATAACTGGCATGTATGCATTTTGTCTTTACACATACGAAAGATAACGTGATATTCCCACATGATACACACCGTTCACGTAATGTTAAATCATCGTTTCAACGTCTTTTCAGTATCGGCTAGAATAACAATAATATGGTTTCAACAAGGTATAATGTATCACATCAAAACCCACACTTAGGAAGTTGTTTATAATTCGCTCAGTTAATAATGGTTTTCCTTTCCTATAATCTCATTCAATTTTGGATTATTTACATTTTAAATTGTAACCCTGGGATCGTCCTACCCACGGGTACGCGGATGGAGAACTTGATGATATAATTTTATACTAATTGAACCCTTACAACTTACCAAATAATAGCAATCTGTTTGTAAATGTTTTATTATAAATGTTAGTTTTAACTACAATATATTATATAAATGTTTTAATAATTATAGTATGTTAAAAAGTCAAGCAAATATTATAGTTATAACTAGGTTTGTTTTAATTTGCTATTTTTCTATATCATTTTAATATTCATAATTACAAACATTATCCTGTAGAATAAAGGCATAACTTTATCATTTCATTATTGGATAGTATTAAGTCGATATTAAACATTATATTTTATTTTAAGTAATTTTTTTTAATTAGCATAGTATGTGTTGGTACATATACAGTACAAGTAAACGTCACATAACACAAATTTATTACAATATAAGCACAAAATGCGCAAATATACTACAATACAAGCACAAAATGCACAAATATTATGGTGATCGATTCTTTTGTGAATCCCTCTGGTCTGAGGAAGGTGAGCGTGGTTCACCGAAATCGATCACCATAATATTTGTGCATTTTTTGCTTGTATTGTAGTATATTTGTGCATTTTGTGCTTATATTGTAATAAATTTGTGTTGTGTGACGTTTACTTGTACTGTTTAAGTAATTAAAGCAGATTATAGTTTTAAATATATGCAATTTTAAACTAGGAACAACAATTATATCACATTAATACTGTGGCCTAGACTTTTGTCTGTTAATGTAAGCGATAGGTTTCTCAGTACTTTAAATAACAACATGGTGACCGCTGATTGGTTACTATTCCTTTGTGGGCACCACAAAAGAAGCGTATATTGTCCAATTTGAGGTTTTAATTTTATCCATTTGAGACAACTGACTAATAATATTTCAGATGGAGGTGAAATCAGACGAATACTTCGTGGCTCTATAACAAAATGTAGATTCCTTAGTTTTCCTGGCTGTTGGATCCTTATAAAGGACTCTTTATAAGAATTAGTTGACCCTATTCTGTAAAATATACTATACTAGTTAATATAAACTCACACATTCATTCGCAGTTCAAATTCGATCTTTTCTTTTTATTTATTTTTTTAATTTATCTATTCACAAGACGCCGATCGTCAAGATATGGGTGAATATGGATTTAGAATGAGTGTGATGAGTGTAGATGAGCGAATGTAGTCATTGTTACAAACTAAGGCCAACTATTCCTTAGAAAGTGTCATTAATTAATAGCCCAATGACAAATGAACAGCCGGTGATTATCAGCTGATCCTTCTTAAAATGTATAATGACTCTGATTGGGATCGAACTAAAAACCTTTAGCACATGAAGCTGGGATTGAACCAACTACCTACGCTACCGACCTATGTAATCTTGAAAATCTACATAGAAGTAATAAAATTGAAATAAACATAAAACTATCTATGGCTAATAGTTTTTGTTGGTTCTTTTTTATTGCATGAATAATATACTGACAATAAAGTAATTATTAAAAAAAAGTAGTTTAACGTTATTATTTTTTTAAATTACAAAATAACTTATTATTTTACAATGAGCCATTATAGTTTAACTTCATAGCATAGTATTATACATGAAGAACAAAACTAAGTTCTATGTAAATACCCATAGTAAAAAACGAAATTAGGAATAGTATTAATACATCAACAACTATTTTCAATGACAACTAAACTATATACATTATATGACATATTTTTATCAAATACTTTTTACAAAAATGTGTTTACTATTTATAATTTTTCTAAAAATTGGTCATTTGTATATTTTATTTACATAACTATTTTAAGTGTGTTGATTTTTGAAAAAGGGATTGAAAATTATTATAGAAATTAAATCAATATATATCCCAAAAAAGTTGTATTATTTAGTGATAAGAAGTTAATTTAATGTTAATGCTTATAATATTATTATATACTCGAATATTTTGTACACATACACTTACAATGGTATTGAAATGTATACATATAAACAGAGCTTATAATTACGACATACAATATAATTAAAGAATAGTAAGTTCATCAATATAAATAAAAAATAGAGAAAAATACAAATCCAGTAAGTACATTAAAAATAGATAAAATATAATAATATAATGTATCTTATATCATAGAAAAAGTACAAATAATAATATGTTTACTCCATGAAACTTTGAAAGATGAGATGTTGAGGAAACCCACTTTTAGAAGTCTACAGTATAACCACTGTTCTTAGCTTCCCAGCGATATCAGCAAAGCCTTTGGATGCGTGTGATGGAAGGGTCTGGCCTGAGATTACGGTGCCCAGTCATGAGATCAATTGACTGGAGAAAAAGAAGATAACTGATTTAAGATTTAAGCAGCTTGTTCGAGAAAAGCAAGTCCTGAATAGCTCTCTGAAGTTGTTAAGACAAGCATCTGGACAAATAGACTGTGCCCTGTAACGGTAGGCCATACGAGTCCCAACGACTCTCATAAATCTATGATAAAAATCGTAATAAAAACCACAGTATAGCAATTAAAACGTTTATCAACATTAATTATTACATGTCGCAATAAAAATACATGTGATGGTGTAGTAAAGGAAATATGTTAATAATAAAGCAAATATGAAAGTTTTTAAACTGGATTTGATTTATGAATAGAATGAATAAAATATGTTTTCTATTTAATTAGAGCTCATAATTTTCTATTTTATTATATGTTATTAGCATATTGTTACAGAGTTTACATGATATCTTACCAATAAAAAAAATCTAAGCACATCTTCACACCCTCAAATTTCATATAAGAGAGACGTAACTTTTTGCCATCCTAAGCAAAGGCTACTAAAAATAACATTAATCACGATAAGTACTGAAATCCTACAAACACATAAAATAAGATTGCCAGATTGCCACTAGATTACCTTCTTGATTAAACACAGGTCAAGTGTACAATTGTAATTCTAGAGCTTGCCATGCCAGCAGTAAAGTGCCGGCACTTATCAGAGCGATTGGAGCACTTAAGTGATCAGCTGTAAACAGCGCTTTCAGCTGACGCTTGGGTAAATGTCACATGACTCGAATTGGAATGTCACCGTGATTACTGTAAATTACCAACTCAAATCCCACCTACAGTATATTGTGATTTTTTTTTTAAATAATAACGGTGGGTTATACTCTTAATATTTGAATGCGAATTTTTAGATATATGTCTGGAACTGTTTAAGACTGTAAACAAATCAAAACTAAATTTTTTTTAAACTACCTCTTACGAATTTTAAGAGGAGAAGACTGATAGGTCTATAACTATCATTATCTGTTTTATCAATTAATTTTCTTTTAGAGGAACAAGACATGCAGATTATTAAAAAATATTAAATTAAGTTTCATGATTTTGGATGGAAGATAACTAAACAAAAGGTAACATTATTGTTTAATACCTGGCAACATAATAAAATAATATGCTTAAAGGTACGATACGTTTAAGGCGAACTGCCATCTCCTAAATTCATTTATATGACAAAACATTTATTATCTGTGTAGACATTCAAATGACGGAGAAGTCATTTCGTAATAAACGTTCTTAATTTGTTCTTGGAACACTTTTTGTATCTTACTCTAAAATCTTTACGACGAAATAGCCATTTTGATAACAATGGTAATGTGTAATGTAATTTAGAAACAAAAAGCTTATTTGAAATTCAATTACCATAATTAAAAGGTTACATTTCAGAGTGATTTTGAGCTGTTTCAACTAAAAATGTATAGTAAGGAAATGGTTATGTAAAAGTATACAGTAAAAATGATTGTTGCATAAAATATTGCGTACGTAAATGTTAAAAGTTAGACTACCATTAATTTTTCTCATTTTATAAGTTTAATTTAGAATAAAATATGATAAAACCTATTTAAAAATTATTTCCAGTTAAAATGCATACGGGTTAAAACTTATTTTTATTATTAAAATAATTTATTGAAAAATCTCAGATATATAAATAAGTTTTATTTTTTACTTTCGCGTATAAAAAAAGTTGTATAGTTGAACATTTCTAAACGTACTGTTAACGCAAATGTTTATATACGTCTTTGAGAAGTAATGGACTGGTTGCATAGAAAATGTTTCTTTTTCACCTTATTATTACAGGTTCACATGATATATTCAAGAAACATTTTTTTTATGTAGGTATAAGTGATATAAGTTAAAACATTAATAAAACCTGAAGCCACTGTCAAATCAAATAACATATAAATCTTCCACAGTATAAATGTTCATTACACATAAGCAATGTACAATGTGATATCACAACCTAATTTGATGCTGCCGCTGTGACGTCATTGATCTAATATACAGTCCAATTAAACCAAGTCGTTGCGATCAGCTGTTTGTATATAATTAGCTATGATACATCGTAACTCTGACGTAATGACATTGTTTGCTATTTAACTACAATATGACATAGATTATAAAATCTTAATGTAAATAATTGGAAACAATGTACTCACCCATCCTGAAACATATGTGCTTAAATTTGGTGGGAAGTTAGGTTTTGTATCATAGAGACCAAATAAGAAAGAAACTCTTGAAATTTCAATACTAATATTAGGTAAGAAACCTTAAGGTTTAAATTATAACAATGCCATTTCCATGAGAGATGATATTGTTATAATTTAATAATTAATTTCAAACAGCTGATAGAAAAAAACATAAACGTAACTCAAACGTTTGGTTTTTAATGAGAATTGTTTATGGTAATTTGTACTGTCTTATATATGATTTCAATTATTTACAACAATTTAAGTATACGTTTGGTTTTCTATGCTATAAAACGTCATTAACTAAGAGAATGTCAGCAGGCTGAGCTTTTATATTGATGTGTGGTTTATAGAGAATCACAAAGGGAAGGTTAAGCAAGCGTGGTGAACCACCTTGTAGTGGAGCAAGGGTTGTCGGCTAGCTATATTGTATCTGTTGATTGTAATACTGATAATGAATTAACCATGTTGGACTATCGTGATCAATGGGAAATTTTGAAATAAAATGCAGAATAAATGTACGTTCTATAGTGTTATATCTAAGGACGTACAATAATTAGGTTATCACATAAGTAGGAGTAAGTTGGATAAGACAAAGTGTCGTGGCGAATGTAGGCAATAGCTTATAACTCGGTCCCTTTCATACTGACATGGTATCCACTCAATGGCTGCCATCGACGTGAACCTGCTAGGAAGTTTGGGGTGTCCATGTTGGATGGTAGTTAAAGTCCGGGTGTTGTGTAGGTATGAAAAATGAGTAGTATGCTTCTCAGTTAACTGAAAATCAGACCAATACTACGTGGTTCAGACTCTACTTAAAGCTGTTGGTGCATTAGTTGCCTTTGCTACTGAGCTATTAACAAATAATTTTCTAAGGCAAATTCATTTCTAGTTAGTAAAAAAGGATACTCGTTCATATACACTCATCACACTTGTTTGTCTCTCATATTCGCTCATATTATCTAAGATCCATGTCTAAGTAATAAATTAAAGATCTAGATTGGCTAACAATGATACAGATCCCCTAACATGCAATGACACTTGGCATGCTCCATAAAGAATAATGGCAAACGTGATGTCCAAATTGTGGGTACAGAATATGGATATTATAGTCCGACCAGAAGTCACTGTGACTGATTATCACCCCTTACTAAAGACACCCATACCCCTACATATATTAGAGAAACATTTCCGGAATCTATGCACTTTCTTGAAGGTCGTACATCTTTGAATTGCAATCAGCGATGGAAAATAATCAGGTGGAAAATTCAGGTTTTGCAATAAAATAAATGGGGAAAATACTTGAGTAAATTTTATTTTTTGCCATATCTAAGTTGTTTACAGTAATTTTTGTAACATTTTTTATGGGGTTGTTCACGTTGAACGTGACTGTGAAAACTATGAAAATTATTCTCGAGGTACCTTGGAGACCTCCACTATCACGAGAGCCACGTGTTATGGCCTTAAACACGATTATAATAAAAGCGATTATAACAAAGGTTACATATGTTTTCAACTGTAGCCAGGCACCATACAATCAGTAGAAATTACATTTTTTTTTGTTGAATATCAAAAACATATTAGAAGATAAGACCTATCCGTTGAATTAAGTTACGTGAATAAAATAGTTTTTTTTTGGGGGGGGGAGTGCGTAATTGTCATTTAATACTTTATTTTTACACAAACACCTCATTGTTTAATAACCCCATCCACTGAAACTAGATAGGGCCTAGTACAATTAATTATAAAATACATCCCAACCATTTTTGGACCATAGTATATGTGGTCCTATTTGTCAACAAAATTTAAAAGTTGATAAATTGTTGACTTTTTAGTTATATTACTTTAGATAAGAACACATAAATGAGTATTTATAGATAATGGTACAGTATGAAATAAATATTGTAATACTGTACCATTACCATTCTAAAATAGTGGTAGGTTAGGTTTTGTTAGTTCGAGTCCGGTTGGGTCAGGTTAGATTTTCGTAGTAAAAAAAACAACCATTCTCAGACAAATATCTCTGATTTGTTTATAATGTATACTACTTCGTAGGCTTTAAATGCTATTATTTGAAGTAGTTCTATAACATTTTAATGATATCCGCATTAAAAACACATGATGTTTAGATTTAACTTAATAAGTGTTTTACTGTCAATCATTTAAGAAATGTTTGACTAGTTTCAAGATTTATTAGATAGTAGCCAACAGACTTTGCTTGCTACGGAGTGGTTCTCTACGCTTACATACCCTTCCCTCCGTTTTTGTCTCTAAACCATCACAACATTATAAAAGCTCAGCCTGATGTAGTTCCCTGAAAAGTACACAGGTTCACAGTCTATAAAACCCTATCAATATACTTCAGGGGGGTGGAAATTGATGCAATCGTGTCAGTGGTAGTAGAAATTAACTTTGACCTTTTAAAATTAAAATAAAATTATCCAAGCATTTGTGCCATGCTTGTGTTTTTTGCTTTTGCCACGCAGCTGGTTGAAATAAGTCATTAAAATAATTGAATACCATTGTTACTCTTATGAGAAAAGGAAAAGTTGAGGGGAAGTTTATAACCCTCTGGAATGGTATTTCAAGAAATCCTTTCATAGTTTGTCTCTATGATACAAAAACTAACTTTCCTCTATATTTCATCAATATAGTCAGTGGTTCTGGAGATATCCTGATGAATGAGTACATAGTATTTTGAATATGCAAACATTAACATTGGTTATAAGATTTATGTTAGCAGGTCTGTCTTAATAATGATGAACACAGACGAAAAAAGCAAATGAATGAAGTAAATTCCCCCCTCCCCCCATATTGGTTAGTCAAGTACCAAAATATGCTAATATGGGAATGAGTTTGGCCAAAATTTATGAGGTGCAAAATTATAGAACGAGGGTTTCCGTCAAGGAAGCTAATTAGGTATGATAATTTGTGCGCCATAAAAGTCAAAAGGCAATAGACTGAAGCATTAGACAGATTCAGGCAAGGCACGCAGCAGTTTATTTAATGAAGCCAAAGGAATAAATGATAGAGAAAAGAATAAATTATCAAGTAGCTACATGTTGGAATAATTTGTAATCCAGCAAAATATCACTCTAGATAATTGTATTCCAATTATCCAATGCATTTATGTTTAAGTATAATAATATATAAATATTACAATGATTAATTTTGGTAAACCACTTATTCCATTCTCAGACCTGAGGGACTTGTAAAGAATAGTGATTACTTTGTGAGTCTTTATGGTCCAATAATGGTAAATCTAGTTTAGTAATGTAGAGGTTCAGCAAAATGTATATTGCATCTTTTTTTGCTTACTAAATTCGTACTTAACCTACTTTTTTCCGGAACGATTTTCTGTTATATACTATTAAGACATATTATATATGACACTAATAATCTTGATAGAGTCCATGTAGTATGTTTAAATGTTTTTTATGGAAGATATTTTTGACATTTTCATATATCTTTAAAAATTATGTTATCAATAATTATATATGTCCTTTCCGTTCTATAATACGAATTCAATATTCCGTAAAAGTAATTTTAATAAACCTTCCTTAATGACGCAACAAAATTTATAGTGAGAAAAATTAGAGCAAAGTCATAAAACAAGAAATGCAATAAATAATACATAAATGTACGTCATTTTTCTGGAGAAATAAATAATGTTCCTATTTACCATGGATTGACTTCTTAGCAAACATTTATGTTGTTTTTTTTTATAGCTCAGAGATTATACTATATTGAATGGATCTCCCGGATTGAAATGAGCACGCTTGGTGGCATTTGACTGAAGCTTAGACGCAC